>JAASAO010001150.1:0-30030 GCA_017311375.1 Mytilus coruscus | reverse complement strand
AGATATAACAAGTGGTTGTGTATGTTTATTAAAATGTTTCCAGAATGTCAGCATCTTTATTATCACATTAATTATTAAGTGTAAGCTGGAATGGCTGTTTGTATAAACAGCACTTATATTACATATAAGTACAATACAAACATTTTTTTGCGTTCGTATAATGGTATGTCGTCAGCATCGTCGTCCAAAGACACATTTAGTTTCCGACCAATAACTTTAGTTTAAGTGAATGGATCTCAATGAAATTTTACCAGAAGGTTCAATACCACATAAGGAAGGTTAGGATTGATTTTGGGGGTTATGGTACCAACAGTTTAGGAAAAAGTTGCCATAAAGGGTCCAAAAACAAGAATTTTTGTAGTTTCAGGACAATAACTTGTGTGTAAGTGTATGGATCTCTCTGAATTTGTACCACAAGGTTTCATATCATAAAGGGAAGACTTTGATTGAGTTTGGGGGTAATTGCCCCAAATGTTCAGGGATAAGGGGCAAAAAAGGGGCCAAAAACGAGCAATTTTCAAGTTTCCAGACAATAACTTGTGTTTAAGTGTATGGATCGCTCTGAATTTGTAATACAAGGTTCCATACCACAAAGGGAAGGCTGGGATTGAGTTTGGGGGTAATTGCTCTAAGGGGGGGGGTTCAAAAAAGTTTGGAGGGTTTTTTTTTTCAAAATTTTTTTTTGGGGTTCATATTTTCCATTTTTACATTGATTATTTCTGATTTATATATAAAAGCAACAAATACTGATATAGCAGGAGATACACACCAAACAGGGTATGATAATTATTATATATAACAGATTAACAGTATTGCGCAATAACAAGAAATCTTCAATTGCACAGTATTGCGCAATAGCAAGAAATCTTCAATTGCACAGTATTGCGCAATAGCAAGAAATCTTCAATTGCGCAGTATTGTGCAATAGCAAGAAATCTTCAATTGCACAGTATTGCGCAATAGCAAGAAATCTTCAAGTGCACAATATTGCGCAATAGCAAGAAATTTTCAATTGCAGAGTATTGTGCAATAGTAAGAAATCTTCAGTTGCACAGTATTGGGCAATAGCACAGTATTGCCAGACCTGCCAACTATCCCGATTTTGGCGGTATCATCCCGATTTTCATGCCTCAACCCGAATCCTGATATTGGGATCGTAAAACAAGTCAAAATCCTGATTTTCACAAAATATACACAAAAAAATTATTGGTTACCGATTATGAAGTTTTTCTGATAAATTTCTATAAATCTATAATTTTACATGGCAAGTTTACGACCTTACGCTAATCAACGGTCACAACAGGTGTCATAATTTGTTGTTAAATGTAATCTGCTTATCTGATGGGTCATAACAATCCTCAAAATTAATTAATTTGTAAACAGAATCGGTCAGTCGGCATTTCAATTTATCATACGATCACATTTTGCAACGTTTACCGTAGTTTCATGACAAAATCGTAATTACCTGAAAGACGAAAACTGTAATGAACTCATAAGAAAACAACATTTATCTTGAAATCCATTAAAATTTTTGAAATCAGACGTGTGATTTAAAATCGACGTCATTTTTTTTTCACTTCTACTGTGTATAAGCCTCCGCCGGTAAGAGCACCTCTGGAAACAAAGAAAGATAACCCAAATTTTATCCATTTTCTCATTAATACTGATAGACTAACTCAAAATCTGTCTTTAGGACATTTAGGTTCAGGTCTTTTGAGTCTTGGTGCAAAGATAAGAAGGTCTTTGGAAGGGGAAAAAGGAAGGGGGGGGGGGGGGGGTCTTCACTTTTTATCCTTTATTTTTTAGGCCATTTTTCTCTATTAAGTTATTTTGCCAATTAATAAGTACAAGAATCATGCAAATAAAAGAAATCAAGGCTTATTTGCTCATCATCAGTATACCAAAAGAAAAAAGAAGAGATATGAGACTATGTCAAGAGTAAAAAACAGTGCACACAGAAACGACGTAAGAATTGTAACCCTTAAATTCTGGTCGCGCACTAAATCCCCCATGGAGATTTTCAAAAGTTGGCAGGTCTGTATTGTGCAGTAGCAAGAATTCTTCAATTGAAAATAAATACAATTCTTTTAACCAATTTCAATGGGATTAATTTAAAGTCTTTAATTTTGGAGGGTTCTAACCTTGTATTACTATTTTGGATATTGGGCCCCATTTTTAAATTGGTCTACATTGAGGGCCAAACTTTGTTTGATTTAATCAAAAACCAAATTTTTACGGCTCTATGATATGCTGAATCTTATTGCGCATTGAGATTTTTCATTTTGGGCCCTGTTTTCACATTAGTCCATATTAAGGTTTGAAGGGTCCAAAATTAAACTGTGTTTGATTTCAACTAAAATTAAATTTTTGGTGTTTTTTTTTATGTGCTGAATATAACCATGTTGTTAGATTTTGGATATCAGACCATACTAGGTTTTTTTAAAAGTCCCATTTCAAATTTTTAGATCTTTGACCACATTTATTTTGTGTCAAAAACATATATTATGTCAAAAATTTGATCACAATCCAAATTCAGACAGTATTAAGCTTGAATATTGTGTCCAAACTTGCCCCAACTGTTCAGGGTTTGATCTCTGCGGTCGTATCAGGCTGCGCTCGGCGAAGCATTTTATTAGTCATGCCCTTGTATCTTGGATAGATAAAATATGTGCAACGCGGGGGACATTAGAACTCTGTTCTTTTTTTTTTTTAATCAATAACTTTGGTAAATCTTCATGGAATATTATGATACATTGGCAGAAGCCTTGAAATGATTTCAAGACAGTATCCAGAGCAAAATTTAGAAACAAATTTGCATTTGTTTGTATTTTCCTGTATAATTGGACCTTTTTTTGTAGGTAACATTTAGATTTTTCAGACATCAGTATAACTTTAGTGCTATTTTTGGAAAACTACACAGATTGGGACAAATGCTTCTGTTCATCAGTATAAAAAAACCGTATCTAAAGCAAAATTTTGTAATGATATTTTTAAATGTTTAATTTTTGGCTAAGTATAGTGATGTCGGACAGGCGGCGGGGAAAAGTGGTTTTCAAAATTGTGTAATCAATTCCTCGTCAGTAGACATTTGGTTTCTAGAAAATAACTTGAGTATAAGTGTATGGATCTCTACGAAATTGTAACACAAGGTTTCATACCACAAAAGGAAAGATTGGGATTGATTTTGGGGGTTATTGTCCTAACTGTTTATGAATTAAGGGGCAAAAAGTGGCCAAGAACAAGCATTTTCTTGTTTCAGGACAATCACTTGTGTAAAAGTGTATGGATCTCTATGAAATTGTACCACAAGGTTCCTTACCACAAAAGGAAGGTTGGGATTGAATTTTGGGGTTATGGCCCAAACTGTTTAGGAATAAGGGACCAAAAAGGGGCAAAAAAAAAAAACCACAAGGATTTTCTGGTTTCCCGGAAAATAAATTGAGTCTTTGAATCTCTATGAAATTGTACCACAATGTTCCATACCAAAAAAGGAAGGTTGGGATTGATTTTGGGGGTTATGGCCCTAACCGTTTAGGAATTAGGGGCCAAAAAAGGGACAAAAACAAAAATAATTTTCTAATACTTTATACAAATTGCTTATTTCTTGACCAATTTCATTGGGGTTTATTCAAAGTCTTTGAATTCTTGGGGTTGTTTAATATGCTGAATCTAACCTGTATATAGATTTTGGATTTTGGGCCTGTTTTTAAATTGGTCCACACATTGAGGTCCAAAAGGTTCAGAATTAGACTTCGTTGGATTTCATCAAAAATTGAATTATTTGGGTTCTTTGATATGTGGAAACTAACCGTGTATTTAGTTTTTGGGGAAAGACGGCTTCAAGCCGTCAATCCCCTATGTGGTTGACCAGACTGACATACCCTCACGTCATTCATTTTGTTTTTATACGACCGCAAAAAAATTTTTGTGGTCGTATATTGGTATGACGTTGGCGTCGTCGTCGTCGTCGTCATCCGAAGACACATTGGTTTTCGCACTCTAACTTTAGTTTGAGTAAATGGATCTCTAGGAAATTTTACCATAAGGTTCAATACCACAAAAGGAAGGTTGGGATTGATTTTGGGGGTTATGGTACCAACAGTTAAGGAATTAGGGGCCAAAAGGGGCCAAAATAAGCATTTTGTAACTTCCAGACAATAACTTGTGTGTAAGTGTATGGATCTCTCTGACATTGTACCACAAGGTTCCATATCACAAAGGAATGCTGGGATTGATTTTGGGGTAATTGCCTCAAAATTTTAGGAATTAGGGGCCAAAAAGGGGCAAAAATAAGCATTTTTCTAGTTTCAGGACAATAACTTGTGTGTAAGTGTATGGATCTTTCTGAAATTGTACTACAAGGTTCCATATCACAAAGGAAAGCTGGAATTGAGTTTGGGGTAATTGCCCTAAACGTTTAGGAATTAGGGGCCAAAAGGGGCCAAAATAAGCATTTTCTAGTTTCCAGACAATAACTTGTGTTTAAGTGTATGGATCTCTCTGAAATTGTACTGCAAGGTACCATACCACATTGAAGGCTGGGATTGAGTTTGGGGTGATGAATCATAAGGGGTTCAAAAATTGGGGGATTTTTTTTTCCTTTTTTCCTTTTTTCCTTTTTTTTTCTTTAAAATTTTCCATTTTAAGTTGGTTATTTCTGATTTATATTTAAAAGCAAATAATAATGATATGGCAGGAGATACACACCAAACAGGATGTGTAAATTATTATATAATAAGTATTGTGCAATAGCAAGAAATTTTCAATTGCACAGTATTGCACAATAACGAAATCTTCAACTGCACAGTATTGCGCAATAGCAAGAAATATCCAATAGCACTATATTGCACAATAGGAAGAAATTGTCAATTATACAGTATTGCACAATAGCAAGAAATATTCAATTGCACAGTATTGCGCAATTGCAAGAAATATTCAATTGCACAGTATTGTGCAAAAGAAGATACTTTGTATAAATTGCTTATTTCTTGACCAATTTCAATGGGGTTTTATTCTTGAATTCTTGGGGTTCTTTAATATGCTGAATTTAATCGTGTATTAAGTTTTTGGATTTTGGGCCCCTTTTTTAAATTGGTCCACATTGAGGTCCAAAGGGTCCAAAATTAAACTTTGTTTGATTTCATCAAAAATTGAATTATTGGGGTTCTTTGATATGCCGAATCTAACCGTGTATTTAGATTCTTAATTTTTGGTCCCGTTTTCAAATTGGTCTACATTAAGGTCCAAAGGGTCCAAAATTAAACTTAGTTTGATTTTAACAAAAATTGAATTCTTAGGGTTCTTTGATATGCTGAATCTAATCATGTATTTAGATTTTTGATTATGGGCCCAGTTTTCAAGTTGGTCCAAATTGGGGTTCAAAATTAAACTTTGTTTGATTTCAACAAAAATTGAATATTTGGGGTTCTTTGATATGCTGAATCTAACCATGTATTTAGATTCTTAATTTTTGGTCCCGTTTTCAAATTGGTCTACATTAAGGTCCAAAGGGTCCAAAATTAAACTTAATTTGATTTTAACAAAAATTGAATTCTTAGGGTTCTTTGATATGCTGAATCTAAACATGTCTTTAAATTTTTGATTATGGGCCCAGTTTTCAAGTTGGTCCAAATCGGGGTCCAAAATTAAACTTTGTTTGATTTCAACAAAATTGAATATATGGGGTTCTTTGATATGCTGAATCTAACCATGTATTTAGATTTTTGATTTTGGGCCCTGTTATCAACTTTGTCCACATTGAGGTCAAAAGGGTCCAAAATTAAACTTTGTTTGATTTCAACAAAATTGAATATATGGGGTTCTTTGATATGCTGAATCTAACCGTGTATTTAGATTCTTAATTTTTGGTCCGTTTTCAAATTGGTCTACATTAAGGTCCAAAGGGTCCAAAATTAAACTTAGTTTGATTTTAACAAAATTGAATTCTTAGGGTTCTTTGATATGCTGAATCTAATCATGTATTTAGATTTTTGATTATGGGCCCAGTTTTCAAGTTGGTCCAAATTGGGGTTCAAAATTAAACTTTGTTTGATTTCAACAAAATTGAATATTTGGGGTTCTTTGATATGCTGAATCTAACCATGTATTTAGATTCTTAATTTTTGGTCCCGTTTTCAAATTGGTCTACATTAAGGTCCAAAGGGTCCAAAATTAAACTTAATTTGATTTTAACAAAATTGAATTCTTAGGGTTCTTTGATATGCTGAATCTAAACATGTCTTTAAATTTTTGATTATAGGCCCAGTTTTCAAGTTGGTCCAAATCGGGATCCAAAATTAAACTTTGTTTGATTTCAACAAAAATTGAATATATGGGGTTCTTTGATATGCTGAATCTAACCATGTATTTAGATTTTTGATTTTTGGGCCCGTTATCAACTTTGTCCACATTGAGGTCAAAAGGGTCCAAAATTAAACTTTGTTTGATTTCAACAAAATTGAATATATGGGGTTCTTTAATATGCTGAATCTAACCGTGTATTTAGATTCTTAATTTTTGGTCCCGTTTTCAAATTGGTCTACATTAAGGTCCAAAGGGTCCAAAATTAAACTTAGTTTGATTTTAACAAAAATTGAATTCTTAGGGTTCTTTGATATGCTGAATCTAATCATGTATTTAGATTTTTGATTATGGGCCCAGTTTTCAAGTTGGTCCAAATTGGGGTTCAAAATTAAACTTTGTTTGATTTCAACAAAAATTGAATATTTGGGGTTCTTTGATATGCTGAATCTAACCATGTATTTAGATTCTTAATTTTTGGTCCCGTTTTCAAATTGGTCTACATTAAGGTCCAAAGGGTCCAAAATTAAACTTAATTTGATTTTAACAAAAATTGAATTCTTAGGGTTCTTTGATATGCTGAATCTAAACATGTCTTTAAATTTTGATTATGGGCCCAGTTTTCAAGTTGGTCCAAATCGGGGTCCAAAATTAAACTTTGTTTGATTTCAACAAAAATTGAATATATGGGGTTCTTTGATATGCTGAATCTAACCATGTATTTAGATTTTTGATTTTTGGGCCCCGTTATCAACTTTGTCCACATTGAGGTCAAAAGGGTCCAAAATTAAACTTTGTTTGATTTCAACAAAAATTGAATATATGGGGTTCTTTGATATGCTGAATCTAACCGTGTATTTAGATTCTTAATTTTTGGTCCCGTTTTCAAATTGGTCTACATTAAGGTCCAAAGGGTCCAAAATTAAACTTTGTTTGATTTCAACAAAAATTGAATATATGGGGTTCTTTGATATGCTGAATCTAACCATGTATTTAGATTTTTGATTTTTGGGCCCCGTTATCAACTTTGTCCACATTGAGGTCAAAAGAGTCCAAAATTAAACTTTTTTTGTTTGATTTCATCAAAAATTGAACTCTTAGGGTTCTTTGATATGCTGAATCTAACCATGTATTTAGATTTTGGATATTGGACCATAATAGGTGAATGTCCAATTTAAAATTTTAAAGTTCTTAGACCACATTCATTCTGTGTCAGAAACCTATGCTGTGTCAAATATTTAATCACAATCCAAATTCAGAGCTGTATGAAGCTTGAATGTTGTGTCCATACTTGCCCCAACTGTTCAGGGTTCGACCTCTGCGGTCGTATCAAGCTGCGCCCTGCAGAGCATTTTATTATAGTGTGGAAAACACCCCCAAAAAATCTTACTGAGATTGATGAGAAGGAGACACACAAATGAATAGATTGACTTTAAGCACATTTTAACACATTTCCCTTCTGTTTCTCGCGAAATTATCATATCTTCAGCTCTCCCTTACACTATTTACGTTTCTTCACAATCCGGAAAAATCAGAATGACGAGATATTCTAAATATATCCAACCTACATTATAGTGACGTCATTGTTGGAATGCCACACTACGTAGAAGCAGGGATATCCTTTACTGATTATTTAAATCATTCTCAGAGTTCGTGTACTAATTTAAAATTGGTATTTGTTCAATTTGAACATTCAAACATCAACATGCAATGCTTTAATTTGTAGGTCAACTTGTAACTTTCACAGTAAACAATGGCCGTGGGGATACATGAGATTGGGGAGAGAAACGACAGTTTTCATTTTTCTGTAAAATTCTGTTTTGAGAATCTTCCTCCAATACAGGAGCACCTCAATTGATGAGTAATAATCCACTAAAATAAAAGTTAATGTATCAGAACACTTAAAATGTGACATTTAGCATGTTTAGGTTTAGTATATGATTAATAGTCTTCCATTAAAACTAAATTTTGTGTACCAACATAATCATTGTAATGGTAAAAAAAAAAAAAAAAAATTAAAAATGTTGCATTTTGTAGTTTACACCTATTTATTCATGAAATTTACAAATATATCAACATGTAGATCTGGAAACAAGCTTCACACAGTTTACATCAATCATAGTGGTTTTTATTAGTACCTGTATCCCTGTGATGAGAGTTGTAACTGGGAACTTTATCAATGAAAATTTAAAACTGAATAGATTTTTCAGTCCTCACTTTCTTGAGAAAAAAAATAAAAATCTTAGAGTACTGTCACAAAAAGGAAAATGGCCCTAGCCTGCAGTTCAGTGGTACACAATTAAAATTTCAAAAATATTGTAGTAGTTGTTAAATGATAGAATTCAGTTGAATTTTAGATAATTAACTTTCAACTTTAATCGAATGTTTTGATTTACCGGTAGAAGATGCAGATCTCTTCCATTGGTCCAAATTGAATCCTTAACTAAGGAAACGAAATTACATTACACAACAATTGATTTCAATATTGCCAACCTTTCTACATATTCTAGGTGTTCTTTTTTCATTCTTTATATGAAGACTATCAAAAGATAAACACTCCCAAAAAAAAGAAACAATGGCGTCTTTCCCTCAGAGCTCTTCAGCTCTTTGATTTGATTTGGGCCTGGTTTTCAAATTGGTCCACTTTAAAGTCCAACCTGTCAAAATTTATCTTTGTTTGATTTCAACAAAAATTGAATACTTGGGCTTCTTTGATATGTTAAATCTTACTGTGTATTTTGATTTTCATCGACAGCAAAAAATTTTGCGGTTGTATATTGGTATTACATCGTCTTCATCAGCGTCGTCTGAAGAAAATTTGGTTTCGGACAATAACTTTACTATAAGTAAATAGAAATCTATGAAATTTAAACACAGGGTTTATAACCACAAAAGGAAGGTTGGGATTGATTTTGGGAATATGGTCCCAACAGTTTAGGAATTAGGGGCCAAAAGGGGCCCAAATAAGCACTTTCTAGTTTCCAGACAATAACTTGTTAAAGGGTGTAGGTTACAATACACCATTAGATTTTATGGGCGCAGCCATTTTATGAGCATAACATGGTATTCAGAATTAAGAGTATAGCTAATCCTGATTGGTTGATATGTGCGCCCGTTATTTTTTGTTATTAGAGACTTCGTGCATTCTGCATTATACCAAAGGCCAAATAAATTATTTTCCTTAGCCCTAATGGAACTGAGATGTCTTTTAAATGCTAGGATGAGACACATATTTTTAAGTGCAAAATTGATCGGCATGGGAGATAAGTACAAATTACGCTTAGAAAAGCAAAGCGAACCTATATTTTTTGGACCAAAAAATACTGTTCTTATAACTTTTCTTTAATTCTAGCAAGGTTTCGTTTAAAAAATCAACTTTCTAAAGTCTGTATCTCGAAAAAGGCTATCATTGTCGCCTATGGGGAAATTAATTGTTTATTTCAATCTATACAGCGTCGACATTTCTTTATCATAGTGCTCAAAAGGTGTCCAAAACAGCAATGTTACTTGATATTTGATGTGAAACCGTATTTTTTGGTGACAAATGAATTATTGATTAACTAGTTTTTAAGCTATAGTCTGTTTCATATTTGTATTGCGTTTTTCCTTAGAAACAGGGGTGGGTTCGACTTTTGACTTACTGTGGAGAGAATATGTCATTTTCTGAACTTCTGCTGATTTGTTTGCAAAAAGCACGTACACGTCTAGAGTTTGGATATACAAATCGATTTTTAAACATGACAATCTCGATCCAAGTGCTGTTATGGAAATTACCAAATTCAGTGAAAATGTACAGAAATGATCCCCTTCGAACATTGAAATGTTCACTCAAATGGCAGACTATAAAAATTAGAATAGGCATGACATTTTGTAGTTAACTAATAGTTTTCGATGTTTAAACACAGATATTTACACATTTTTCATATTTTGAAATGCTATAGTCTGTTTCGAAAAATGTACTTTTATACGAAAATGGTTTCATTTAAAACTGTTGTTCAAAATTCACCGTAGTAGTTACATATTGGATCGGTTTTGGTATCAATGAAATCAGTACTTGATGACATATAAAGAATCATTGGAGAAAGTGGACATTATCTTCAGGCCCTTTTAAGCAGTACCGCATTTACTAAAAAAAATCAGAATTTTTTTTTTCACATTTTTTGACTGGGGTCACCTCTGATAAAAAATTGTGAAAATTCAGAGAGTAATGCCAGAACGTTTTGAAGATGATTTTTGTGTGGCATACATATTTGTGCATCTAACGAACTATGAATTGCATGATTCTAGAAAGTATTAAATACCGTATAGGTTACAATACACCATTAGATTTTATGGGCGCAGCCATTTTATGAGCATAACATGGTATTCAGAATTAAGAGTATAGCTAATCCTGATTGGTTGATATGTGCGCCCGTTATTTTTTGTTATTAATGACTACGTGCATTCTGCATTATACCAAAGGCCAAATAAATTATTTTCCTTAGCCCTAACGGAACTGAGATGTCTTTTAAACGCTAGGATGAGACACGTATTTTTAAGTGCAAAATTGATAGGCATGGGAGATAAGTACAAATTACGCTTAGAAAAGCAAAGCGAACCTATATTTTTTGGACCAAAAATACTGTCCTTATAACTTTTCTTTAATTCTAGCAAGGTTTCGTTTAAAAAATCAATTTCTAAAGTCTGTATCTCGAAAAAGGCTATCATTGTCGCCTATGGGAAAATTAATTGTTTATTTCAATCTGTATGGATCTCTCTGAAATTATACCACAAGTTTCCATACCACAAAGGGTGGTTAGGATTAGCTTTGGGGTTATGGCTCAAACCGTTAGGAATTTCTTTTCAATCATTGAATTGAATTCTTAGGGTTCTTTGATATGCTGAATCTAAACATGTATTTAGATTTTTGATTATGGGCCCAGTTTTCAAGTTGGTCCAAATCGGGGTCCAAAATTAAACTTTGTTTGATTTCAACAAAAATTGAATATATGGGGTTCTTTGATATGCTGAATCTAACCATGTATTTAGATTTTTGATTTTTGGGCCCCGTTATCAACTTTGTCCACATTGAGGTCAAAAGGGTCCAAAATTTAACTTTGTTTGATTTCATCAAAAATTGAATTATTGGGGTTCTTTGATATGCCGAATCTAACCGTGTACTAAGTATTTAGATTCTTAATTTTTGGTCCCGTTTTCAAATTGGTCTACATTAAGGTCCAAAGGGTCCAAAATTAAACTTAGTTTGATTTTAACAAAATTGAATTCTTAGGGTTCTTTGATATGCTGAATCTAAACATGTATTTAGATTTTGATTATGGGCCCAGTTTTCAAGTTGGTCCAAATCGGGTCCAAAATTAAACTTTGTATGATTTCAACAAAATCAAATACAGTCAAACCTCGTTGTGTCGAAGTCGGTTGTGTCGAAAACTCGGATGAGTCAAGTAATTTCTCGGTCCCGTAAAATTCCGTTTGATCAATGCATAATTACCTCTGATGAGTCGAACTCGGTTGATTCAAGACTTGGTCAAAATTGAACTCTTGTTGGGGTTCTTTGATATGCTGAATCTAACCATGTATTTAGATTTTTGATTTTGGGCCCTGTTATCAACTTTGTCCACATTGAGGTCAAAAGGGTCCAAAATTAAACTTTGTTTGATTTCATCAAAATTGAACTCTTGGGGTTCTTTGATATGTTGAGTCTAACCATGTATTTAGATTTTGGATATTGGACCATAATAGGTGAATGTCCAATTTAAAATTTTTAAGTTCTTAGACCTCATTTATTCTGTGTCAGAAACCTATGCTGTGTCAAATATTTAATCACAATCCAAATTCAGAGCTGTATTAAGCTTGAATGTTGTGTCCATACTTGCTCCAACTATTCAGGGTTCGACCTCTGCGGTCGTATCAAGCTGCGCCCTGCGGAGCATTTTATTAGTATTGAAACATAACTGCCATTTTTAATGGATTTTCGAAAGAAAAATTGATTATTGATTTGGGGATGTTCGGCGGGCGAGCTGCCAACTGCCAAACAGTGTCCGTTCATTGACATGAAAACGCTTTGAGGAAATCTTTTCAAATTTAGATGTGTTGTTTCCTGTGACTAAATGAAGGTCAAGTTCAATTTTCACGATTTTAGCTGTTGTCGTTGAGTTGTAACCCTTTCAGTAGCAAAAGTGATTTTTATTATATGATTTATTTATTTTGAGTTATTTCCCTTTGAACAGAAATGGTGTAATTAATAAGTATATGAATAGATAGTCTATCAATGATTGTATTTGTTCATTTGATTTTAGTCATTAATTCTTTTTATTCTTCCTATAAAACTACACACAATTTGTATAATAACTAAATATACACATTTGTACATGTATTTGGATTAGGACAATGTATTTAATATTAATATACATGCAATAATTTCAACCTTTTATCAAGATAACAAACCTGTGGTAATTATCAACTAACAAAATTATAATTGGAGTGACAGATTTATTTTTGATTTTGGGCCCAGTTTTCAAGTTGGTCCAAATCGGGGTCCAAAATTAAACTGTGTTTGATTTCAACATAAATTGAATATATAAAGGGTTCTTTGAAATGCTGAATCTAAACCTGTATTTAAATTTTGGATTTTTGAGCCCAGTTTTCAAGTTGGTCCAAATCAGGGTCCAAAATTAAACTTAATTTGATTTCAACAAAAATTGAATTTATGGGGTTCTTTGAAATGCTGAATCTAACCATGTATTTAGAGATTTGGATTTTGGGCTCCTTTATTAAATTGGTCCACATTGAGGTCCAAAGGGTCCTAACTTAAACTTTTGTTTGATTTCATCAAAAATTGAATTCTTGGGGTTCTTTGATATGCTGATTCTAACAATGTACTTAGATTTTGGATATTGGACCATAATAGGTAAATGTCCAATTGCAAATTTTCAGTTCTTTGACCACATTCATTTTGTGTCACAAAAGTATGCTATGTGAAATATTCAATCACAATCCAAATTCAGAGCTGTTTTAAGCTTAAATGTTGTGTCCATACTTGCTCAACTGTTCAGGGTTCGACCTCTGCAGGAAAATCTGGTTTGCTGTCACTCTGACAGCCTCTTGTTCACAGTAATTTGATGCGTTATTAGTCCCCTACTAATGAAGTCGAAGGGGACTTTAGGTTTGCACTCTGTCCATCTGTCCGTCTGTCTGTCAATCCGTCGGTCCGGCAAATCAGTTTTCCAGACTTTTTTCTTCATGCTTTAACTTTCCCTAGAATTAAATTTTTAATGAAATACTTATTTATTACAAGATTTCTGTTCAAAAGGAAATAACTCATTTTTTAAAAGATTTGTAAAAGACATTGTATTAAGATAAATGACATTTTGGATTTTTTTCCTTTTCTTTAGTAAATTGTTTGAGGAATTTAGTGGTAGGTTTGTTATTAGTCCCGTACCGACGAATTCAAAGGGGACTTTAGGTTTGCACTCTGTCTGTCTGTCTGTCTGTCTGTCTGTCTGTCTGTCTGTCTGTCTGTTTGTTTGTCTGTCTGTCTTTCTGTCTACCAACGTCGAAGGGACTAGGTTTGCACTCCATCCATCCATCCGTCTGTCTGTCTGTCCATTTGTCTGTCCATCTGTCAGTCCGCAAATCAGTTTTCCACACTTTTTTTCTTCGTTCTTAAAGATATTGATTCAATATTTGTTTTATGGTTTTATCATGACAAGTTATAGATCAAGTTCGAATTTTGTTCCATTCTGATGATTTAGTCCAGAGTTATGGTCCATAAAAAAAATCCATATCTAATGTTAGAGTACTATGTTAAACCATATTTCTATTCAAAGAGAGATAATTCATTTTTTTAAAGAAATTCTTTAGCAAATTGTTTGAAAAATTTGTGCCAGTTTGTTTGTTTGTTATTTTGTATTAACTAATTTTCTGAATGCTATATATATAAAAAATATTATTAAGTGAAATCCTTTAATTAGATAATAATCTATTTTTATTAAGGTATATATTTCATTACATTACATTGTGTAGATAAAAGTTGTTGACACTTTATAGATAAGTTACAAATCTATATTAATTTGTGACAAATGAAAGAAAAAATATTTGGAACTATTAATTATATTTGATTATAATTTGAAAATAGATATACATTGTATTACATCATATCTAATTTTAGAGAACTATTAATCATATCCAATGTTAAGAGTGTTTTCCACACTTTTTTTCATCATGCTTGAAGATATTGATTGATAATTGGTATATAGTTTTATCATGACAAGTTCCAGATCAAGTTCAAATTTTTGTTTTGGTCTGATAATTTTCTGCATGTTATGGGCCTTGGACTTGAAAAATTCACTCATATAATCAGTTATTCACACTGTTTTTAGTCATGCTTAAATATAATGACTTGATATTTACTTTTTGTTTACACCATGACAAGTTATAGAACAAGTTAGCATTTTGTTCCAGTATAATGTAATTTTTACCCGGTAGGGGACTATGTATTGCCATGCAATACTCTCAGAATGCTTGTTTTATGTAGTTTACACCATGACAAGTTATAGATCAAGTAAGCATTTTGTTCCAGTACAATTAATTTTTAATCGGTAGGGGACTATGTATTTCCATGCAATACTCACAGAATGCTTGTTTAAACTATTCTGAAGACCTTCTTTACTTTCAGATGATATGATAAGGTCATCAGCAAACAAAAGACTTTCTATATCAGAATTTAATATTCTCAGGGGTTTTGAATTTTTATGGTCAAAATTTTCAAATGTCATTTATAAATAAGTTGAAGAGTGTAGGAATAATACTGTCTCCTTGTTTTACTCCTCGGTCAATGGAAAAGAATCTAGAATGTTTATCATTATATTTTAAAGATGCTTCAGTATGAAAAAACTGTTGTTTTATTATTTCAAATATATGTTTTCCCACACCCCTTTTAGCTAATTAGTCCCCTACCGATAAAGTCAAAGGGGACTTTAGGTTTGAACTCCATCCGTATGTCCATCCGTCAGTCCTGCAAATCAGTTTTCCACACTTTTATGCCCCGCCGTAGTGGAGGGGCATTAAGATTACCCTTGTCCATCTGTACATCCGTCTGTCCATATGTCCATCCGTCGTCCCAAAGTTGGTTTCCATTCTCTAACTTTAGTTTGCCTCAACCAAATGTTATAAAACTTACACACAATGCTTATTACCACAAAACACAGATCAAGTTCAAATTTTGTTCCAGTCTGATGATTTTGTGCAGAGTTATGTTCCTTGGACTCAGAAAATTCACTCAAATAATCAGTTTTC
The DNA here is from genome assembly GCA_017311375.1 of Mytilus coruscus. NCBI lineage: Eukaryota > Metazoa > Mollusca > Bivalvia > Mytilida > Mytilidae > Mytilus > Mytilus coruscus. The sequence goes on along the minus strand of JAASAO010001150.1, from coordinate 14,436 downwards.
CACACTTTTAGCTCACCTGGCCCAAAGGGCCAAGTGAGCTTTCTCATCACTTGGCGTCCGTCGTCGTCAAGTCGTCTGTCGTCCGTTAACTTTTACAAAAATCTTCTCCTCTGAAACTACTTGGCCAAATTTAACCAAACTTGGCCACAATCATCATTAGGGTATCTAGTTTAAAATTGTGTCCGATGACCCGCCAACCAACCAAGATGGCCGCCATGGCTAAAAATAGAACATAGGGTAAAATGTAGATTTTGGCTTATATCTCTGAAACCAAAGCATTTAGAGCAAATCTGACATAGGGTAAAATTGTTGATCAAGTCAAGATCTATCTGCCCTGAAATTTTCAGATGAATCGGACAATGGGTTGTTGGGTTGCTACCCTGAATTAGTAATTTTAAGGATTTTTCCGTTTTCTGTTATTATCTTGAAAATTATTATAGATAGAGATAAACTGTAAACAGCAATAATGTTCAGCAAAGTAAGATCTACAATTAAGTCAACATCATCAAAATGGTCAGTTGACCCCTTCAGGAGTTATTGCCCTTTAAAGTAATTTTTTACCAATTTTTTGTAAATTTTTGTAATCTTTTACAAAAATCTTCTCCTCTGAAACTACTGGACCAAATTCAACCAAACTTAGCCACAATCATTATTAGGGTATTTAGTTTAAAAAATGTGTGTGGTGACCCAGCCAACCAACCAAGATGGCTGCCATGGCTAAAAATAGAACATAGGGGTAAAATGTAGATTTTGGCTTGTAACTCTGAAACCAAAGTATTTAAAGCAAATCTTACAGGGATTAACTTGTTTATCAAGTCAAGATCCATCTGCCCTCAAATTTTCAGATGAATTGGACAACTGGTTGTTGGGTTGCTGCCCTGAATTGGTAATTTTAAGGAAATTTTGCGTTTTATACGACCATAAAAATTTTTGTGGTCGTATATTGGTATGACGTTAGCGTCGTCGTCGTCGTCGTCGTCCGGCGTCCTCGTCGTCGTCCGAAGACACATTGGTTTCGCACTCTAACTTTAGTTTAAGTAAATGGATCTCTAGGAAATTTTACCATAAGGTTCAATACCACAAAAGGAAGGTTGGGATTGATTTTGGGGGTTATGGTACCAACAGTTAAGGAATTAGGGGCCAAAAAGGGGCCAAAAATAAGCATTTTTGTAACTTCCAGACAATAACTTGTGTGTAAGTGTATGGATCTCTCTGACATTGTACCACAAGGTTCCATATCACAAAGGAATGCTGGGATTGATTTTGGGGTAATTGCCTCAAAATTTTAGGAATTAGGGGCCAAAAAAGGGGCAAAAATAAGCATTTTTCTAGTTTCAGGACAATAACTTGTGTGTAAGTGTATGGATCTTTCTGAAATTGTACTACAAGGTTCCATATCACAAAGGGAAAGCTGGAATTGAGTTTGGGGTAGTGCCTAAACGTTTAGGAATTAGGGGCCAAAAGGGTCAAAAATAAGCATTTTCTAGTTTCCAGACAATAACTTGTGTTTAAGTGTATGGATCTCTCTGAAATTGTACTGCAAGGTACCATACCTCATTGAAGGCTGGGATTGAGTTTGGGGTGATGAATCATAAGGGGTTCAAAAATTGGGGGATTTTTTCCCCCTTTTTCTTCCTTTTTCCCTTTTTTTTTCTTTAAAATTTTCCATTTTAAGTTGGTTATTTCTGATTTATATTTAAAAGCAAATAATAATGATATGGCAGGAGATACACATCAAACAGGATATGTAAATTATTATATAATAAGTATTGTGCAATAGCAAGAAATTTTCAATTGCACAGTATTGCGCAATAGCAAGAAATCTTCAATTGCACAGTATTGCATAATAGCAAGAAATATCCAATAGCACAATATTGCACAATAGGAAGAAATTGTCAATTGTACAGTATTGCACAATAGCAAGAAATATTCAATTGCACAAGTATTGCGCAATTGCAAGAAAATTTAATTGCACAGTATTGTGCAAAAGAAGATTCTTTGTATAAATTGCTTATTTCTTGACCAATTTCAATGGGGTTTTATTCTTGAATTCTTGGGGTTCTTTAATATGCTGAATCTAACCGTGTATTAAGTTTTTGGATTTTGGGCCCCGTTTTAAATTGGTCCACATTGAGGTCCAAAGGGTCCAAAATTAAACTTTGTTTGATTTCATCAAAAATTGAATTATTGGGGTTCTTTGATATGCGAATCTAACCGTGTATTTAGATTCTTAATTTTGGTCCCGTTTTCAAATTGGTCTACATTAAGGTCCAAAGGGTCCAAAATTAAACTTAGTTTGATTTTAACAAAAATTGAATTCTTAGGGTTCTTTGATATGCTGAATCTAATCATGTATTTAGATTTTTGATTATGGGCCCAGTTTTCAAGTTGGTCCAAATTGGGGTCCAAAATTAAACTTTGTTTGATTTCAACAAAATTGAATATATGGGGTTCTTTGATATGCTGAATCTAACCATGTATTTAGATTCTTAATTTTGATCCGTTTTCAAATTGGTCTACATTAAGGTCCAAAGGGTCCAAAATTAAACTTAATTTGATTTTAACAAAAATTGAATTCTTAGGGTTCTTTGATATGCTGAATCTAAACATGTCTTTCAATTTTGATTATGGGCCCAGTTTTCAAGTTGGTCCAAATCGGGTCCAAAATTAAACTTTGTTTGATTTCAACAAAAATTGAATATATGGGGTTCTTTGATATGCTGAATCTAACCATGTATTTAGATTTTTGATTTTTGGGCCCCATTATCAACTTTGTCCACATTGAGGTCAAAAGGGTCCAAAATTAAACTTTGTTTGATTTCAACAAAAATTGAATATATGGGGTTCTTTGATATGCTGAATCTAACCGTGTATTTAGATTCTTAATTTTTGGTCCCGTTTTCAAATTGGTATACATTAAGGTCCAAAGGGTCCAAAATTAAACTTAGTTTGATTTTAACAAAAATTGAATTCTTAGGGTTCTTTGATATGCTGAATCTAATCATGTATTTAGATTTTTGATTATGGGCCCAGTTTTCTAGTTGGTCCAAATTGGGGTCCAAAATTAAACTTTGTTTGATTTCAACAAAAATTGAATATATGGGGTTCTTTGATATGCTGAATCTAACCATGTATTTAGATTCTTAATTTTTGGTCCTGTTTTCAAATTGGTCTACATTAAGGTCCAAAGGGTCCAAAATTAAACTTAATTTGATTTTAACAAAAATTGAATTCTTAGGGTTCTTTGATATGCTGAGTCTAAACATGTCTTTAAATTTTTGATTATGGGCCCGGTTTTCAAGTTGGTCCAAATCGGGGTCCAAAATTAAACTTTGTTTGATTTCAACAAAAATTGAATATATGGGGTTCTTTGATATGCTGAATCTAACCATGTATTTAGATTTTTGATTTTTGGGCCCCGTTATCAACTTTGTCCACATTGAGGTCAAAAGGGTCCAAAATTAAACTTTGTTTGATTTCAACAAATATTGAATATATGGGGTTCTTTGATATGCTGAATCTAACCATGTATTTAGATTTTTGATTTTGGGCCCGTTATCAACTTTGTCCACATTGAGGTCAAAAGGGTCCAAAATTAAACTTTGTTTGATTTCATCAAAATTGAACTCTTAGGGTTCTTTGATATGCTGAATCTAACCATGTATTTAGATTTTGGATATTGGACCATAATAGGTGAATGTCCAATTTAAAATTTTTAAGTTCTTAGACCACATTCATTCTGTGTCAGAAACCTATGCTGTGTCAAATAGTCAATCACAATCCAAATTCAGAGCTGTATCAAGCTTGAATGTTGTGTCCATACTTGTCCCAACTGTTCAGGGTTTGACCTCTGCGGTCGTATCAAGCTGCGCCCTGCGGAGCATTTTATTGGTTATTATCTTGAAAATTATTACAGATAGAGATAAACTGTAAACAGCAATAATGTTCAGCAAAGTAAGATCTTCAAATACCGTATAGCGGGTTATTTTATGGGTGTTTATTTTTGCTTATTTTGGCGGATAAATGAAAATCGCGAAAATAAATTCGCGAAAAATTTATGCATCGATGGATACTTTCTAATAGCTAAAGCGTTTTGTGAGCGATCTATTTTTCCCAGTCAGCAAGTCAATAGCGGTATATGTTAGTTTAAACAACATAAATGCCAAAGGGCATTGTACATACATGTATTTCATAAAATGACTGTTAGGTGTGTATACCCTTATTAATAAGTGTCAATTAGAATAAGGGTGTAAGGTACTCTGATAAGATAATTACCCTTATTAATTAGTGTCAACCTATACAAGAGTTGTAAATTTGTAACCTAATTAGTAAGTACATCAAAGGTCCGGTCAATTTCGTAACTAATCAACCGTAAAATTTACAAGACGTTTGAATACCTGTAACAAATATCTAAGTCATCGGTATTCTATTTATTAACTGTATCAGAATATAATCAATAAATAAGGCGTCATTTAGGTAAAACAAATCATTTTACCATAACAATAAACACTTGTTTGTCAACTTTTTAACTGCAACAATTTCAGTATCCATAAAATATTTAATTGGGATTTGAGAATCCACCAAAATAAAAACTGCCAAAATTTTTCGTACACTTTGTTGCCCCTAAATTGCGAAAGTTTACACCATGAAAATAACCCACTATACGGTAAGTCAACATGACCAAAATGGTCAGTTGACCCCTTAAGGAGTTATTGCCCTTTATAGTCAATTTTAACAATTTTCATTAATTTGGTAAATTTTGGTAAGTTTTACAAAATGTTTTCCTTTTGTAATCTTCTTTTCTGAAACTGCAGTAGAAAATCAATATAGAAAACAATCTACTAATGTACTGGCAATAAAATAATTGATAATTCTATAACATGAAAAAAAAACCACATTAATACCTGATGATGGTGTTTCTTTCTTTACATTGAAAATGATGTCACAACTATAATCCCGAACAATAGGTCGAATGTCAGATGTGTTTCAGTACTTTGGCTTCATTTTCTACAGATTCCAAGTGCAAATGATGCTTGAATTCCTACACTAATTTATACAGACTTCATCCCTTTCACAGGTAATGCCTGCCTCATATTATATTTAAAACTTTAATAGAATATCAGAAATTTTGAGAAAAATTAATCAACCATGCAAGATCTAAAACTTAATTAATATTGTTCAAATTATCAATTAACTATTAAAAAAAAATTCTCATTAAAAAATATAGTTGTTCATTTAATATTTTAAAATTGAATTTAATTGTGTCCCTTGTTCTCATTTCCTGGGATAAATCAATACAAATTAAAGTATTGGTATTGAATTAATATTTAAGAAATATTTCAAACCTTACCATTTTCTTCACAAGAATGAAGACCATATTTTCAGTGTCATGAGTATCAGTCATCATATTTGTTGTACTTGTTGTTTAAAAGTTGAATACAAAAAGATGAACAAAGCAATTCAAAACCACTTGAATTTTGCAGCAACAAATGAGAGTTTTAACGACCTCAGCTGGCTATACAACCCTTGCACAATCAACTGAATTTTGCAGAAATCATTAATAGGAAAGATTGCCCTTAAATGATAATTTTCTATTACCTTTTGTTTTTTTGGGGGTGTTGCGCAACAACAAAACTTCACAACAAACTTTCTCATCACTTAGCATTTCGTTAGATAAATTTTACAAAATTCTCCCTGAAACTACTGTCAAATTAAACCAAACTTGGTTTAAATCACCACTAGGATATCCAGGGACCACTGTGTATGATGACCCTGCCTGCCAACATGGCACACATGGCTGAAATAAAGCACTTTTAGTCTTATATCTCTGAAACTAAACAACAGTACAACAGTTTCATTTATCATGCATCAATTGTAAATAAAAATATCAGGTGGCGACACAGGGTCCTTGGAGCCTCTAGTTTTCATCATGCTTGAAGATATTGACTTGATATTTGTTATATATTTTACACCATGACAAGTTATAGATCAAGTTAGCATTTTGTTCCAGTATAATGAATTGTTAACGGTAGGGGACTATGTATTGCCATGCAATACTCTCAGAATGCTAGTTTATAAAGCATTCCAATTCTCCAATGTGAATCAAAAGCCTTTTGAAACGCCTGTCAAAATCTTGATGGGACGTATTATGGTATACAAATGTCCGGCGTCCGTCTGTCCGTCTTGTCTGTCTATCTGGCGTAAACATGTCGCACTGTAACTTGACAACAACTTATCCAAATTTCATGAAACTAAACATAGTTGTTTCTTATGATGGTCAAAAGATCTGTATACTTTTGGTGAAAATAAGATTAAAACTTTTGAGTTCGGGACTTTGTCACTAAAACAGGGTGTGTTTTTTCACATGTTGCATGCCGTATGTCAAAAACGATTTATGATTATTGCTTAAAATTTTACACACTTCTTAGTTGTATTAATCTAAAGATCTGTATACTTTTTGGTGATGATTCAAAATTTAATTTTAGAGTTATTGAGTGTTTTGTAAAAAAAAGGGGGGGAGGGGTTTCACATGTCGCGCAGTATCTCAAAAACAATTTATGTTTATTGCTTAAAACTTTACACACTTCTTAGTTATATTAATCTTAAGATCTGTATACATTTTGGTGATGATTCAAAATTTGTTTTAGAGTTATTGAGTTTTTGAAAAAAGGGGGTTTTCATATGTCGCCGTATCTCAAAAACAATTGATGATTATTGCTTAAAACTTTACACACTTCTTAGTTATATTAATCTAAAGATCTGTATACTTTTGGTGATGATTCAAAATTTTGTTTTAGTTATTGATTTTTGTTAAAAGGGTTTTTTTTTACATGTCGTGCCGTATTTCAAAAAAATTAATGTTTATTGCTTAAAACTTTACACACTTCTTAGTTATATTAATCTTAAGATCTGTATACATTTTGGTGATGATTCAAAATTTTGTTTAAGAGTTATTGAGTTTTTGAAAAAAAAGAGGGGGTTTTCATATGTCGGGCAGTATCTCAAAAACGATTTAAGATTTTTGCTTAAAACTTTACACACTTCTTAGTTATATTAATCTTAAGATCTGTATACTTTTTGGTGATGATTCAAAATTTACTTTTAGAGTAATTGAGTTTTTTGTAGAAAAAGGGGGTTTCACATGTCTCGCCGTATCTCAGAAACTGTTTATGATTATTGCTTAAAACTTTACACACTTCTTAGTTGTATTAATCTAAAGATCTGTATACTTTTTGGTGATGATTCAAAATTTTATTTTAGAGTTATTGAGTTTTTTGTAAAAAAAAAGGGGGGGTTTCACATGTCGGGCCATATCTCAAAAACAATTTATGATTATTGCTTTAAACTTTACACACTTCTTGGTTATATTAATCTTAAGATCTGTATACTTTTTGGTGATGATTCAAAATTTTTGTTTTACAGTTATTGAGTTTTTGTAAAAGGGTTTTTTTACATGTGCGTGCGTATCTCAAAAATGATTTATGATTATTGCTTAAAACTTTACACACTTCTTAGTTATATTAATCTTAAGATCTGTATACATTTTGGTGATGATTCAAAATTTTATTTAAAGAGTTATTGAGTTTTTGAAAAAAAGAGGGGGTTTTCATATGTCGCCATATCTCAAAAACAATTGATGATTATTGCTTGAAACTTTACACTTCTTATTTATATTAATCTTAAGATCTGTATACTTTTGGTGATGATTCAAAATTTACTTTTAGAGTTATTGAGTTTTTGTAGAAAAAGGGGTTTTCACATATCTCGCCGTATCTCAGAAACTATTTATGATTATTGCATAAAGAGGACGAAAGATACCAGAGGGACAGTTAAACTCATAGATCGAAAACAAACTGACAACGCCATGGCCAAAATAAAAAGACAAACAGACAAATAATAGTACAGATGACACAACATAAAAACTAAAGACTAAGCAACGAACCCCACAAAAACTTGGGGTGATCTCAGGTGCTCGGAAGGGTAAGCAGATCCTGCTCCACATGTGGCACCCATCGTGTTGCTTATGTTATTATAAATCCGTAAATAGTCTAATTCGGTAAGTCACATTCGTGAAAAGGGAAGGGTATTGTAGTTACGACATAAGGAACATATCCGATATCATCTGTGAAACGGTTATTCCATAACGGTCAACCAACTCATGATGGCGTCCGTAAAATTTACTGAAGGATGATTTCAACTTCACCATTTGGAACTCTTGGTTTAATAGCTTCCTTGTGAGCAGCAATCCTCTATCAAGGAAATCATGATAGGAAACACAAGCCGGAATATCGTATCAATTGGGAGATATATACTCCGTATGCAGGCGCTGCTTGAATGTTGCTACATAGAAATGGAAAGTTCACAATTGGGAAGCTGAAATCATCTCTTTTGTCGTAAAGTTTTGTTTTCAACCGACCCTCATTGTCAATTTCTAGATGTAAGTCAAGATATGAGACAGACTTAACTGTATCTGTAGTATCGTTTATCTCTAGTTCGATGGGATAGATTCGTTCAACATAGTCACCAAATTTTGTATTATTTAGTGAGAGAACATCATCTATATAGCGGAAGGTAGAGTTAAAGGATATTGCTAACTTCTTATCTTTCTTCCTAAGAAGTTCCTGTATGAAGTCAGACTCATAATAATAAAGAAACAAGTCGGCAAGAAGAGGGGCACAATTGGTTCCCATTGGAATTCTGACAGTCTGTTAAAAAACACGTCCTCCAAACGTAACAAATATGTTGTCAATCAAGAAATCAAGCATCTTGATAATGTCAGTTTCAGAGAATTTTTTGTTTGAATCAGAGTGATTCTTTACAAAGTAGGATTTATCCCTCCCCAAGACAAGAAGCTTGTATCTACGTTCGCCATTCTTTTTAATGAAACAAAGTAATACCAACTCTTTCAATTTGTCTTTTAGTTTGGAATGGGGAATACTTGTGTAAAGTGTAGAAAAGTCAAATTTCTTAATACTATTGCAAGATGAGAGAGTCTTAGATTGTATGTACTCTAAAAGATCTTTGGAATTTTTTAGTATCCACATCTGATTCACGCCACCTCTAGAATAGGCAGTTTCACAATAACTTTGGAGCCTGGCTTTGATTGCTGATAAAATAGATGTTAATAATTTAGAAAGAGGTTTCGTGGAGCATTTGGAAGACCCACTTCACACACAAAGCGACAGGTGTATCATGTACTCGTGGCACAGCTGTTTATTAAGATCTACAAAACAGAAATCAAGTTTTCTCTTATTTTATGAAAATATTAATTAATTAAAGTTTTAAGGATAAATACACTGTCTGCAGTTCTATGATTAACTCTAAATCCAAACTGGGAATTAGTTATTTTTTCCCATAGTTTTAATCATTCTTTGATTTAAGATACTGCTTAATAGTTGGGATATACAGTTGATTAAAGAAATTCCTCGATAATTGCTTGGATTACATTTGTCACCTGATTTATGTACTGAAGTTATGTATGCAGAAATTTTTTGTGAAAATAAGATTAAAACTTTTGAGTTACGGGACTTTGTAACTAAAACAGGTGTGTTTTTTCACATGTCGCGCCGTATCTCAAAACGATTTATGATTATTGCTTAAAACTTTACACTTCTTAGTTATATTAATCTAAAGATCTGTATACTTTTGGTGATGATTCAAAATTTTATTTTAGAGTTATTGAGTTTTTGTAACAAAGGGGGTTTTCACATGTCGCATCTCAGAAACTATTTATGATTGCATAAAACTTCACACAGAAGACAACAGGCGTATCATTCGCCTCCGGCACAGCTGTTTATTATATTTCTTTTGAAGTTTGGTATGCATCTTACATGTCTTAGTCTACAAGATTTTCCTGTTAAGTTGTATAAAATTAAATCGAGCTCACTAGCCACCTGATCTATCCCATTTGGACTTTCTACATATTTCTTTGTTTCAAAGTTTATAATTTTGTTGATAAAAGTTTCAGATGAGAGATTTTGGATTAATAGATTTTTGGTGTATCTTTCCACTTAAAAGATTTCATTGGTTTCCATTTATCTTCTGGAAACAAATAATGTTTTTCACTTGTATTACATTTAAGAAATATTTCAATTTGTGCATGATCTGAAAGGTAATTGATTTCATTAGTTTTAAAGTATATTACTGAGGTCAGGAGACTCTTACTTACAATAGCATAATCGACTGTACTCATACCATTGGGCGTAAAACATGTAAAATATTCGAAGGAATCACCAATGTATCTGCCGTTAAGTATCCATAGATTAATAGAAATTTTAAATAGGAAAAATTATCAGCTGGATAAGGTCTACAAATATGCCAATATGACTGAAATTGTCAAGTTAACTCTTGATAGAGTTATTCTCCTTTAATGATGATTTTACTAAAAGTGGCCATTGTTGAAGATGCAGGTGAGTGACACAAGCTCTTTAGAGCCTCTCGTTGTTTTTAACTTTTCCTATTTCCACCTGGAGCCATTTATCTTATACCATACACATTAGATAGAAATTAAAGATCTCTCATGTGCAAGAAATTCAGGTGGAAGATTCGCAGCAGATTATACAAGTAATTTTATTTTGACCTTATGTATTATAAAGCATCACAACCCCTAATATTTTAAAGATGGCGTATGAACCTTGCAAAAATTCTTTTATTTTTTTTTTACTTGATCCTGTTTTGGTGGTCCAGATTTGCAAATATCATTTTGATGCAGGGAAATGCGGTTTGCTGTCAACCTACGTCCCACGAAGATATTTAAAATGCATCAACATGTAAATCCTAGGAATGACAGGTATGAAAATGAATCTGGGCCGTAGGTACGCTCATAGTTTACAATGCAGAAAAGCATTTGAAAACTGCCATTTTTCTACCTTTTGCAAATCTGGAAGTGTTTACCATAACAAAACATGAATTAAATCAGCGGAAGTTTACAAAAAATATAGATTTTAAACTTTGAAAATGTATTACAAATGTATTATAATTTATGGCATGTCATCTTCAATTTGAATGAAGATTTGGGGCTGTTCTCTGATATTTATTGTACCTTGTCCTTTAGTGACCCTCTGAGATTGACACAAATTAATCTCATTTTATTAAATGAGGAAAAAAAATATTATCTTTCTGAATTAAATGCAGTAATGACCATTTTAACAAAGTCACATGATAACCCTTTCAGTACTTGAAAAGATGTCTTCCAGCAGATGTTGACATTTGTAAATATGGTAAAGAAATTATTTAATGTAGTAGTTTACATTGTGAATGTCAAATTGTCCTGATCACAGAACCAACTATGTTTTGATATATTTAATATAAATATGTGTTATCTTTTTTTCCAGAAAAGTATTTTGATATGAACAAAAACAATGTAAAGATGGATTAGAATGTTATAAAAGATTCCTAGTGCGAATGGATAAAGTTGGAGAATTCCTGAAAGTTGCAGAGGTATTTTTGCGGTGGTATAATGGTATGAAGTTGTCGTCTTATTCCAAAACAGTTGGTTTCAGACAATAAATTGAGTATAAGTGTATGGATCTCTATGAAATTGTACCTCAAGGTTCCATACCACAAAGACAGGTTGGGATTGATTTTTATCGTGCGTTTACGGGATGTATTATGGTATACTGTTGTCTGTCCGTCCGTCCCTCGTCCACATGTCGTACAATAACTCAAAAATGCTTTAACCAATTTGCATGAAACTTTGGTGAATTGTTTATATCTGTTGACTTGAGCTGCCTTTCCATTTTTTTAATAAATTTTAGATTTTATGTTTCGGAGTAATGGGGTGTTATTCATTAAAAAGAAAGGATTTTCCAGTTTTCGGACAATAACTCAAAATGTTTTAAGCAGTTTTCATGAAACTTTGGTGAATTCTTTATATCTGTTGACTTGAGCTGCCTTTCGATTTTATAAATTTTGATTTTAAGTTTCGAGTTATGGGGTTTAATTCTTTAAAAAGGGGGATTTTCCAGTTTCAGACAATAAACTTTGATGAATTATTTATATCTATTGAAATGAGCTGCCTTTTAATTTATATAAATTTTAGATTTTACGTTTCTGAGTTCTGGGGTTTTATTCATTAAAAAGGGGATTTTCCTGTTTTCGGACAATAACTCAAAGTGCTTTGAGCAGTTTTCATGAAACTTTGGTGACTGCTTTATTTTATTGACGTGAGCTCCTTTTAGTTCTTTATAAATTTCTGATATGACATTTAGGGTTATGGAATGTTATTCTTTGAAAAACGACGGGCGTATCATGCGCTCATGGCGCAGCTGTTTTCGAGGGTTGTTGTCCTAACTGTTTAGGAATTAGGGACCAAAACAGAAAAAAAAACAAACTTTTAGCTCACCTGACCCATCACTTGGTGTTCGTCATCCGTCGTCGTCCGTTAACTTTTACAAAAATCTTCTCTTAAACTACTGGGCCAAATTGAACCAAACTTGGCCTAAATCATCCTTAGGGGATCTAGTTGAAAAAAATGTATCCGAAGACCCTGCCCACCAACCAAGATGGCCACCATGGCTACAATTAGAACTTACGGTAAAATGTAGATTTTGGCTTATATCTCTGAAACCAAAGCATTTAGAGCAAATCTGACACAGATAAAATTGTTCGTCAGGTCAAGATCTATCTGCCCTGAAATTTTCAGACAAATCAGACAACCCGTTGTTAGGTTGCTGCCCTGAATTGGTAATTTTAAGAAAATTTTGCAGTTTTTATCGCCTGTCAAAATTTTGACGGGACGTATTATGATATACAAATGTCTGGCATCAGTCTGTCCGTCGTAAACATGTCGCCGTAACTTGAGAACAACTTATCCAAATTTCATGAAGCTTAACATAGTTGTTTTAACATAAACGGTACCAATTTTTCTGCACCAGATACACATTTCGACAATCAATGTCTCTTCAGTGATGTCTCTTATGATGGTCAAACCATCTGTATACTTTTTGGTGAAAATAACATTAAAACTTTTCGAGTTACGGGACTTTGTAACTAAAACAGGGGTGTGTTTTTTTCACATGTCGCGCCGTATCTCAAAAACGATTTATGATTATTGCTTAAAACTTTACACACTTCTTAGTTATATTAATCTCAAGATCTGTATACTTTTTGGTGATGATTCAAAATTTTATTTTAGAGTTATTGAGTTTTTTGTAAAAAAGGGGGGATTTTCACGTGTCGCGCCGTATCTCAAAAACGATTTATGATTATTGCTTAAAACTTCACACACAAGACAACAGGCGTATCATGCGCTCATGGCGCAGCTGTTTATTGTTATTATCTTCAATATTATTATAGATAGAGATAAACTGTAAACAGCAAAATGTTCAGTAAAGTAAGATCTACAAATTAAACAAATATGATAAAATTGTCAATTGACCCCTTAAGTTATTGCTCTTTAAATAAATTTTTCACAATTTTTCGTTAATTTTTGTAGTCTTTACAGAAATCTTCTCTGAAACTACTGGGCCAAATTAAACCAAACTTGGCTTAAATCATCCTTAGGGTATCTAGTTTAAAAATGTATCCAATGATTCCATCCCACCAACCAAGATGGCAGCCATGGCTAAAAATAACATCGGGGTAAAATGCAGTTTTCGACCGTAAAAATTTTGCGGTCGATATTGGTATAACGTTAGGCGTAGTCGTCGTGCGTCTTCGAAGATATTGATTTTCGCAATCTAACTTTAGTTTAAGTGAATGGATCTCTATGAAATTTTACCATAAGGTTCAATATTACAAAAGGAAGGTTGGGATTGATTTTGGGGGTTATGGTACCAACAGTTAAGGAATTAGGGGCCAAAAAGGGGCCAAAAATAAGCATTTTTGTAACTTCCAGACATAACTTGTGTGTTAGTGTATGGATCTCTCTGACATTGTACCACAAGGTTCCATATCACAAAGGGAATGCTGGGATTGATTTTTGGGGGTAATTGCCTCAAAATTTTAGGAATAAGGGGCCAAAAAAGGGGCAAAAAACAAGCATTTTTCTAGTTTCATGACAATAACTTGTGTGTAAGTGTATGGATCTTTCTGAAATTGTACTACAAGGTTCCATATCACAAAGGGAAAGCTGGAATTGAGTTTGGGGGTAATTGCCTGAAACGTTTAGGAATTAGAGGCCAAAAAGGGGCCAAAAATAAGCATTTTTCTAGTTTCCAGACAATAACTTGTGTTCAAGTGTATGGATCTCTCTGAAATTGTACTGCAAGGTACCATACCTCAAAGGGAAGGCTTGGATTGAGTTTGGGGGTGATGAATCATAATGGGGTTCAAAAAATTTGTGGGGGGGGATTTTTTTTCCTCCTTTTTTTCCTTTTTTTTTTTTTTAAAGTTTCCATTTTAAGTTGGTTATTTCTGATTTATATTTAAAAGCAAATAATGATGAAATGGCAGGAGATACACACCAAACAGGGTGTGTAAATTATTATATAATAA
>JAASAO010001628.1:0-20889 GCA_017311375.1 Mytilus coruscus | reverse complement strand
AATAATAATGTTGTCTCTAGTATATTGTAAAGTAAATCATTTCAGATCCTCTGATAAGTATTTCAGTTGTGAAAAAATACAATCATGTTTAGTTTTCATTTTATCATAATGACAATAAAGATTTTATGAAGAGAAAAAAATAATGATGTTTTTTTCTTTCAGAAACTGGCAACAAAATTTCAAAAGAAGTGATAAATATTCCGACAACAATCCTTCTTTATCAGCTGACAATTTCAGGGCTAACGATCCTTTCAAAAGACAACAAAATGTTGCCATGGATACAGCATCTGATGAGAATATATGCAATGGATTCAAAAGTAGAAATAAGCCTAATAATCACCTAACCGATAAACCTTTTGGTGAAGTCAGTAAACCAGATTTTTCTAGTTTTACATTTACAGGTCAGAATGCAAGGGTTAGAGGTGATGGTTACACATCTAAAGATGTGAAGGACACAGGAATAAACTATTCATCAAAATTGACAGATGTTTTTGAGTGGAAACAATCCAGGATTTATCAAGAAGAAACAGTAAAACCAAAGAAATCGACAAATACAATTGAAGCCAAGAGTTCTAAATGGGGACAATTTGTCGAGGACAACATATTGAGTTCAAGTGATGAAAGTGATGATGAACAGGGCAGATATCTTACTGTTAATCCCGTCGAAAAATTTCAGGAATCTCAGTCTTCTCAAGAGGAAGAGTCGGACTCTTCAAATTGCAAAAAATATTTTCATCGTAAAACTGAGAGGTCACCTAAAGGTTTTATCACAAACAAATTTTCTGCCTTCAAGACAGAAGAGATTTTTTCTCACAAGCCAATGAATGGGATTGAATTGTCCCAAGACAATGTTATAAATAATCCAAGTTCTGTCTTAAATCCTATAAATACCAACACAAATCCTACAGCATTTGTTATTAAAAAGGGAAGTAACTCAACAAACAAACAAAATGTTCCTCTCCGCAATAGTGCAGACGATTCAGAAATCATCATTAATTCTGTACGGAAACAGCCAGGTACAAAAAATTTGTTTAAAGTTGATGACTTGAATGACGAGGACTTAGATTTTGAAATTTGATTATATCTATATAAATTTGTAATATTGAATGAATAAATTCATCAATATAATGTTTCATTTTTTAAGCCTTTCTGGTAGATCAACAATGTTTCCATGAGAATCCATCTTTTGCATGTTAGGTGCTGCCATCTTGGATATATGTGTTATATTTCCTATTTTGTAAATTGGATATCAAAATATCAGATGTTATCATAGGTATATTTTAAAATTTTCAATTTACAAAAAAGGAAATATAGCAAATGTTTATATGTTACATACTTATTATTTTGAAAATTTGCAAACATTGATATAAATATTTGAGGATTTAAATTTGAAATACAATTGATTTAGAGCTAGTATAATATTCCATGTTGAGAAAAGTTTAAATGGCTTGCTTGCAAACTTTGCTTGGTTGTTTGCACAAACATAGTTATTAAGATTGACACCCAAATTCAATGGGTAGGCATTTAATCGCTTGATCAACATGGAATATTATAATAGCTCTAACACCTTATCTTGTTCTGTAAGATACATTTCACAAATAAAGAAAAAGAGAAATATAAATGTCTTGAGTTGAAAATTTGAGAATTTGTCGAATTTAGATAACTTTTGCACAAGCATGATAATTTTAGTCAAGATAATTATAAACTTGGAAATTGCGTAAAATCAACAATTTATTTTGTTCTATTCTGTAAAATATTGAGAAAACA
The DNA here is from genome assembly GCA_017311375.1 of Mytilus coruscus. Classification (NCBI taxonomy): domain Eukaryota; kingdom Metazoa; phylum Mollusca; class Bivalvia; order Mytilida; family Mytilidae; genus Mytilus; species Mytilus coruscus. The sequence goes on along the minus strand of JAASAO010001628.1, from coordinate 19,122 downwards.
AGATTATATCTATTTTCTATTTATTTTTTTAAGAGATTGACAAAAACTCATAACATGATTTCCGTTGTTTTGTTTTACACATTTTGAAGAATGTGATTCAAGAGGGCAAACTACAGGTAAAAGTTTTGAATAATTTTAGGAGAAATAATCAAATTGAAAGAGGGGGCCTCAGTGGCCGAGTGGTCTAAGTAGTTGAACTACTGTATCACTAGCCTGTCAACACTGAGGTTGTGAGATCAAATCCGGCATGTGGCAGGTGTGCATGACTCCAATCTTAATTGACTATGATTATAAAAAAGAAGATGTGGTATGATTGCCAATGAGACAACTCTTCACAAGAGACTAAATGAACAACTATAGGTCACCGTACGGCCTTCAACAATGAGCAAAGCCCATACCGCATAGTCAGCTATAAAAGGCCCTGAAATGACAAATGTAAAAGAATTCAAACGAGAAAACTAACTGCCTAATGTACAAAAAAAAATGAATGAAAAACAAATATGTAACATATCAACAAACGACAACCACTGAATTACAGGCGCCTGACTTGGGACAGGCACATACATACAGAATGTGGTGGGATTATATATGATTGTCAGTTTTCCTACCGAAGGTTGGTGGTTCTCTATGGGCACCCTGGTTTCCTCCACCAATAAAAACTTACCGCCACGAAAAAAAACTAAAGTGCTGAAAGTGGCGTTAAACAACTATCAATCAATCAATCAAATTGAAAGATCTGTCATTAACACCCAATTTTCCAAATAGCAGGAAAATGATTAAGATATGAATACACCAACTAATGACAACATTCTTATCAGTGTAACAGTTTTTAATTTCTTTTTCAGTTAATTGCAGTGATATTAGGAAATTATGTAAAGCTTTATGTTTTATGAAGAAGAATAAGACAGTTTGTTTTTTGTGAAATTGCTATTACCGGTAGCAGTACTTAGCTACATTTTCATGGTTTAGTTTCTTGTAGATATGTAAGGATTTTATCTCATGGTGGTCATACAAAATGAGAAAGTCTGCACTTGTTACACCTGTTATTAAAAACTTTTTGAGAACTTTCTGAAACAATTTGCATGACAGATTTTTTTTATAAAACAATCTTTAAAAAAAAAAACTTTGGAGACCAAGCATGACAGCTCTTGTTATATACAAGGTGTAATTAACAACAATTAAACCTTTTGTAAACTTTTGTTGAATGTTTCTACAAACAGATAAAAAATGGCTGACATCAAGGAAGGCTAACAGAGTTTCAATCTTAGTTGGAGATATTGCAACTGTAAAATTTTGGTCGGGCCTGTAAAAAAAATAAGGTTTACAGGCCAATAGAATTTAACATTTATTTTGTAAAATTGAGCTTTGGGCCTGTGGATTCCAAAGTTTATTGTGAAGACTGGGACTGTATGTTTACCTGTAATAAGTAACATAATCAGTGCTACTAGTGGAGCAGGAACTACTAACCCTTCCAGAGCACTTGACTCTTTTGTCAGGTTTCATTATGCTCAATTTTTAGTTTTCTTTATAGTGTTTTGTTATTGTTGTTTGTTTTCTCATTTTATTTTTGTCATAGTGTTGTCTGATTTTATTGAATTTTTTTGCCGCCTTAGTATCTTCTTTCCTTTTGCTCATGACATAATCATTACTTTACCAATGGCCCTTCTCTAAATCAAATAGAATATTTGAGCCATATCAGATGGTTAAGGCTTTTATTCAAGGTAAAATTAACATTGATTTTACAGGTTAAATTACATACTTCTTACATGTACGAGGGTCTGGATGGGGTTTACAAAATAGAGAATAATGGGGTGTCTCATCCTGCCTAGGGCCTAGAAATAGATAATAATGGAGGGCAGGAGAAATAGATGATAATGGGGAATAGATAATAATGGACAGAAAAATGGCCCAACACAATAAAAAATACAGAAATGAAGACCACCTCTATCCAGACCCTCTTATGTTTATTACTAAATATCTTGACTTAATACACCCATCAGATACAACATATATAATCTGTACCAGATGACTGAGCAATGAACTAAGAAGGATACTAGAACATTTGTTATCATTATTTGTCTTACCTCAATGAAAGAGAATTAGGGTACTGTTTAATATAAGAATAAGAAGATGTGGTATGATTGTCAATGAGACAACTCTCCACAAGACCAAATGACACAGAAATTAACAACTATAGGTCACCATACGGCCTTCAACAATAAGCAAAGCCCATACTGCATAGTCTAAGTTTAAGTCTGTTCTGTCAACAATTTGTTAAAGTTTGTGATTAGTTAAGTCAATGATATTTGGTAGGGAGTTATATTAGTATTGGCACATCTCATTTTCAATAAGATTATTTGACCCTGTCCCCTTGGTCATAGCCCATTGACCTTGAAACTTTTGCACAGTTTACATGTCAAGATTTGTGATTACATCAGTTGAAGTTATACATGTTATGGGAAGTCAATGATATGGTGTATGCAGTTTTAAAAGCAAATTTTATATCCACAGAGAATATTGTCTTACTTTCATGACCTGTGAGGAGTGTTGCTTGATTTGAGACCTGGGTTGCTAATCTAGAAACAGTAAACAATGAGTATAGAGTTGTCTCTTCTGCAACTACAATTTTCAGTTATTTTAAGTAAAAGGTCAACGTTTATTTATAGTAGTATAACAAGGTTTATCTGACCTTGACCTCATTTCATCTGATCATGATCATCTGACCGTGGCTCCATTTTACGACTGGGTCAGTTTCTTAGAAACTATGAGTAACATATGAAGCTTAATTTGGGTTTGGATAGAATTATTATGAACTGTTTATGTCTGTCTGATAGGGTCCATCTGACCTTGACCGGTACCCCATTACACTGTTCATTGATTAATGTTAAGTTTTCGTTATTGTGGTATTTTTTCAGTTATAGGTCCATTATATTTCGTATGCAGACCTGCCAACCATCCCGATTTATGGGGGATATCCCATGAGAGGTGTTGACCTCAATTTTGAAATTCTTTATAATATAGACTGAAGACCTCAAAACAGGCATTCAAATGAGTTGAAAGCTAAGGGTATCTAAGCACATATATACTCATTCAAACAATATAGTAGTAGATTAAGAACACGTATGACAATATAAGAGGAGCATCATGGAGATTTTGAAAAGTTGGCAGGTATGCGTATGTTAAATGGTTTTAAGGGGTATATATCTGTTTGTCATTGTCTTCATTTTCATGGTTCATTAGTACGTTTTGTTGTTTGGTCATTTTTATCCTTTAATATTATATAAGTACTGGTAATAGATCAATTCTATTGTGTATGTAGACTGATGTCTGTCTGGTAGGGTTCGTTTGACCTTGAGTTAATTTTCATGCTAAGTTAAAGTATTTGTGTGATTAGATCAATGTCAATTTGCTTATATCCACGTCATTTGAACTTTAGTGGATAGTTGTCTCGTTTGCAATCACACCTTATCTCTTTATTTTCATATACCTGTCTGATTATGTTCATTTATTGTTGACCTCATTTTCATGGTTCATTGGTCAGCATCTTGATATGGTCATCCTTCCTCGGTTACTTTAAGTAGTAGAGTATGGGGGCTAGGATGAAAACTTTTGTCCTGCATTTTTTTTAGTTGTAATCTTTGTCCTGCCTTTTGTTTTTCACTCTACTCGGTCCTGTCTTTTTTATTAGTTTATCCTGACTTTTTACATAAATTGTCATCCTGCCTTTTTTTTTTTGCCAAGTTGCTCATCCTGCCTTTTTTTACTCAAAACTCCTGTCCTGCCTTTTTCAAATTTCATCCTAGCCCCCCCCCCCCTCCATAAAAATCAAATGGTAGCTCCCTAACGGCAGTTTCGGAATTATAAGTTAAAAGTCGTGTTTGTGTTACTGTAAGTAATATGTCCTCTACATAATGTCTATTGAGTGATTGAAAGGAGTACATCTCCGCCGTATACGATTCATTTGGCCTTAAACTCACTCGCATATTTTATTGATGAATGTAAAGTTTTATCTGCCTTGGACCTCGTTTTCATGGATTATTCATCAATGTCATGTTATAATCCTGGTACCTTTGATAACTATTTACACCACTGGGTCGATGCCACTGCTGGTGGACGTTTTGTCTCCGAGGGTATCACCAGCCCAGTAGTCAGCACTTCGGTGTTGACATGAATATCAATCATGTGGTCATTTTATAAATTTCCTGTTTACAAAAGTATGAATTTTTCGAAATACTAAGGATTTTCTTATCCCAGGCATAGATTACCTTAGCCGTATTTGGCACAACTTTTTGAAATTTTGGGTTTTCAATGCTCTTTAATTTTGTACTTGTTTGGCTTAATAACTATTTTGTTCTGAGCGTCACTGATGAGTCTTATGTAGATGAAACGCGCGTCTGGCGTATTGTCGATGCCACTGCTGGTGGACGTTTCGTCCCCGAGGGTATCACCAGCCCAGTACTCAGCACTTCGGTGTTGACATGAATATCAATCATGTGGTCATTTTATAAATTTCCTGTTTACAAAAGTATGAATTTTTCGAAATACTAAGGATTTTCTTATCCCAGACATAGATTACCTAAGCCGTATTTGGCACAACTTTTTGAAATTTTGGGTCCTCAATGCTCTTCAATTTTGTACTTGTTTGGCTTAATAACTATTTTGATCTGAGCGTCACTGGTGAGTCTTATGTAGACAAAACGCGCGTCTGGAGTATTAAATTATAATCCTGGTACCTTTGATAACTATTTACTGTAATACTTTTGGTAAGACGTTGACCAAAAAAAGAAGAGGCCGAAGATACCAAGGGGACAATCGAAAAAGAATACAATGGCTAAATAGGAACGACGAAAACAGCACTGCACAAAAAACACAGCATAGATACAAAGCAAAAACATGTAACAAATGCACAGAGTGGACGTGGCAGGGTACTTATACATCCCCACAACAAAAAGACACTAAGTACAGATCTGAGAGTACTCGCAGTTACTGACAGCTAGTTCAAAGCCAGTAACAACTAATACAAAATCATGCATCTAAGCTAAAATATCAATCAGTACACATCCAACATCCAATGGATTTAGTGTAAAGACGTCATAAACAGTCAGAGAAAAACATGACCTTGTGCAATGCCAAGATATACCGGTATCGACAGATTGTAGAGCCATGAATATGCATATGTTTATAAAATAATATTTAGTTTGATTTTAATTTACTGATAACAAAATCAATATTAATACCAATAAAACCAATATTCAAGGATCTAATTACAGTGTTGAATAGGTAACCTTTTAGAATAAATTTATTTGAAGGATCGATAAGTTTACCCGGATCGTTTCTAAAATAATCTATATTTTCAATGCTTTTCATGTCGATATAGAAGTCAATTTGTTTAATTGTTAGAAGCAGTGTTTCAGGTTTTTCAGTTAACAAGGGGCTTATAAACTTTTAGTACTACGGGAAACAGGGAGTAATAGATGGAGAGAGGAAAGGTAACCTTCAGTGGTCGACTTTTCAGTTTTTTACGTACGATGGAGCGTGACATTCTCTGAATACATCAGTGGCGGATTCAGAACTTTTTATAAGGGGGCCGCTCCAGTCATGCTTCAATGATTCCCTATTTAATCAACCAAATTTTTCCCACAAAGGGGCAGCCCCCACCTCCTCCCACCCACCCCTGGATCCGCCTTTGTACATACGGGTCCTCAGATAGACTCTCCGTATCATAATATTACGGTAAACGAGGAACTCATGAGAGAAACCAAGAAAAGATTAAATGTTAACGCAGAATTATGTTCACATGCAGATAATCAAAGAGGACGATCTCTCCGATTTAATATGCAACTGTAACTAAGGACATACATAGACAATAACGAATGCAAATTTATATACTAACTATTAAAAAAATCTAATTCTCAGAATATTATAATTGAATATCTAGATTTTAAGCAAGCCATGCTTCACGCGTAATATATACCATCGCACATCAGCGAACAGACCATCGCACTTCAGCGTGTTCATCGCACTTCAGCGTGACCATCGAACTTCAGCGTCCCCATCGCACTTCCGAGTCCTACATATACACTCCATATGCAGACGCTGCTGAAATGTTGCTATTAGAATGTTAATTCGTTATTCCCGAAAAGCTCTTGTATGAAGTCAGCCTCATATAATTAAAGGAACAAATAGGGATAAAGTGGACCACAGTTGGTTCCCATAGGAATGCTGATTTTAAAAACACGTTTTCCAAACGTAACAAATATGTTGTCAATAAAAAATGAGCTTTTCTCATTACTTGGCGTCCATCGCCCGTTAAGTTTTATAGATATCTACTCTGACGAAACTATTGGGAAAAAAGGAAACTTTAAATAGCAAAAATGATCAGGAAGGCAAAGTCTCCAAATAAGTCAAATGACTGAAATCGTCAGACCAATCCTTATTGCCAATATTAGAGTTGTTGTCCTTTAATGAAGATTTTTACCAATTGCTTGCGTTTTCGCCTATAATATCTTTAAACTAAAATAGATAGATGGAAACTTTAAGTAGCAAAAATGATCAACCAGTCAAGATCTACCGTGAAATAAGTTAATGGCCGAAATCATCAATCGAATCCTTATTGGAGTTATATTGCTCTTAAATGATTAATTCTACCATTTTTTATATATATAGTGTGTTTGCCTATTATCATGAAAACCATAATAGATATATAGATAGACACTTTAAAAAGCAAAAATGATCAGCAAGACAATTAAGATCCTACAAATGTAAGTCAACATGGCCGAAATCATCAGTCGACTCCTTATTGGAGTTCTTGATCTTTAATGACAATTTTTACTATTTTTTTGCGTTTTAGCAAAAATGATCAGCAAGATAAGATCTACAAATAAGTCATATTTTACCGAAATCGTTAGCATGCAGACACTTTATAGGAGTGATTGCCCTTAAATGACGATTTTTTTTCTGAGCTACGCTTTTTTTTTAGTGTTTTGGGCAAAAACTAAAGAAGATAGAGAGGAAATGTAAACAGAAAAAAAGTGATCACCAATACAAATCGACGAAAAAGAGATTTTCATCGTGAATTCTATTCTAGTCTACAATGTTGGAGAGTGTCCATTGTTTAAGGTGTACATTAGACCTAGGTGAGCGACACAGCTAGAATTGAAATGGAAGCAGGGAATGTGTCAAAGAGACAAAAACCCGACCAAAGAGCAGAAAACAGCCCAAAGCTACCAATGGGTCTGAGAAAACTCCCGCACCCGGAGGCGAGCCTCAAGTTTTGTTATGGCGTTGTCAGTTTTTTTTTTCTCAACTTGTGAGTTTTGAATTTCCGCCTCTTTTTTAAAGCCTTTCTACTCTTAAGGAACCATTTGAGAAATTGCACAAATTTGTGCAATTTCTCAAATGGTTTCTACAACAACAAAAAATAGTTTTAACCAGCCAGGCTTGCGTCTTATGACCTTAGCCTAAGCATGGTGCAGTGCATACATATTGTTCATGTCAGTCTGACTTATATCATTAATAGCATATATATAGAGTATGTAAAGTTTGTAAAATTTATGATGATGAGGAACACTTTTTCCTTCATTACCAAATCAACAGTAATATTAGAAATCCCCTTATAAATGCAATTAAAACACATTATCCGAATCTTAACCAGCTTGACTCTAACTTTAAGCTTAAAACTATTTTAGATCCCAATACAGATATTTTGTCCAATGTAGTAGGCTACATAGAGCAATCCATGCAGTTGCGAAAATGAGGTCGACATTGGTCAATTACCGATATACTTATATATTATTGATATTTACTTGACTTGTTTAGAACTTTTTCATGTGTTAATTGTATGTTTCTTATGTACATGTAAGGTTTGCATTTTATCTCGTTAGGGTTTATCTTTTTGCAATAAAATATTATTAATAATGAACTTGACATATAATGAGACTGATTCATATTTTCACATTTCAAATTTACATCTCAACGTCTATACCTTAGCTACTGCAAATATAGAATCTTTTCAATCAGTTGCTGATTTAGACGTTATGTCGAGACAATTTAGTGTACCCCTTCCCAAATCTCAATTAAATCCTCCATGGATCCGCGCACGTCAATTTACATGTAGATTCACATTAAACTTAAAGAGAAGAATCATGTCCAGGAAAGAGTTAAGGAAGGTCATTTAAAAAAGAAACTTCAGAGTATCACAGCTCCTTACACGTACTGTGTGTCATATTGTGTGAAAAGGCTTTTGATTAAATATAAATGGCTCGATCAAAGTAAAAAATTGTACTCTATATCATTAAAAAAAAATCATTATATTAGTTTACACAATGTGATTCAGTTAAAAATCGTTCTTGATGGTATTTTTTTACGGTGTAAGCTGACGATTAGTTTTAAAATAGATTTCAGTTAAAATGTTCAACTTAATGATGATAATGGACATATGTTACGTTCAGGGCGTAAGCTTTCTTTGTTTTTTTTAAGTTTCTCTGTATTTTCTATACTGCTTTTATACCTGAAATCACCAGAGTTTTTGGTGCGGTTTGTGTTGCTCTGTCTGTAGTTTTGTATGTACTCTTGGTACGTATAGTGTTTAGCGTACTTTTTGTCTTGTTTATCTTTATTTCTTTGCCATGGTATTGTCATTGTCTCTTCGATTTATGGGTTTTAGTGTCCACTTTGTACATGTATCTTCCCCCTCTTTTTGCCAATGTTATTGATAGATTTTTTTCACCTTAAATTGTACAGTTGATTTCTTTTCTAAGCCACTAGGGGGTGGGGGAGTCGGGATGACACCCTTTCCTATATATACAACCCCTTATGTGTGATGAACTCGGCTGGATTAATTGACATGAATATATGTACTGTTCACTTGAATATTTCCAGGGGGAAGCTAGTGTCCATGTTGTTCAGATCATATAAAAAGTGTAAAACAATGCATGCCCAGTCCAACAAATAATAACAAGTTGTTTTCTTTAAAAAAAAAGAAATGCAATCGTGAACCTAAATGCCTGTTTTATTATATAAGATCAGATAATTGTTCTATAGAGATGCATGATTTTACCTCATTTTTTTTATATAAAATGTAGAAAAACTATAACATGGATTCTTAATGAAACTGCTGTTATAAAACTAGAGTATATAAGATATTTTATAAAGTATATAAGATATCTCAAAAGTTTATAAGATATCAAGATATCTTATTAATATGTTTTATATGAGATATCTTATTAATATGTTTTATATGAGATATCTTATATAATTTATACGATATCTCATATATTTTATAAGATATCTTATTTAGTTTATAAGATATCGATCTCATATAGTTTATAAGATATCTCATATGATTTATAAGATATCTTATAAAGAACATTATATGAGTATCTTATAAACTATATAAGATATCTTATAAACTATATATAAGATATATTATAAACTATATGAGATATCTTATAACGTTTATTAGATATCTTGAAGTTAGAATAAATAGTAAAACGGCTTGCCATGATTAACAGCTCACTTGTACAATTTCCAGGCCTGGAATAGTGGTTGCTGCATGTACAGATCGAATGAAAATTGTAAAACAATGCATGCCTAGTTCAACAAACCGGCAATTGTAAAACTGGGTAAGCTCAGTTCTGCAAAACATTTCGGACAAAACATACCGTCCGTCCGTCCGTCCAAACCTGGGACATAATATAATAGTCCAAACTTAGTACGATAACTCAAATTTTCGAAAACCAATTGTCATATCATTTTAACACAACATTAGAACTGACAGAAGGAAGCTCCCTTTCGAGTTTGAACATATTTGGCTATGTCGTTCCAGAGTTATGCACCCGGGACTTTAATTGTTAGATTTAAGACATTTTTCACATATCACGCACTAAGTTACTCCCGAATGCCGAGTCTGATTTACTCAAACTTTACATAATTGTTTTGATTGGTAAGAGGAAGCTCCCTTTTAATTTTGAAAATAACCTGAGTTGTAGGACTTTAAGCCAGAAATTGTTCACCCAATTTTTCACATGTTAAGATAATGTTGTACCATAACTTGAGTTTGCTTGGATTTCTACATAGTCATTTTATTTGCCTCTGATTAAATGCCTTCTAAAAAGACTATATAAGTCCGTGATTCCAAATATAGCAACAATTTCAATTTGCACATAAATGGCGTATCATGCGCTCTTGGAGAAACAGTTTATTTGTTCTTTCTGTTTGTCTTCTGTTTTGTGGTAACCAGATATTTTCTCCAAAACACTCTATTGTGAAGACAAGTTTGCTATCCACTTCCGGGATCAACCAATACACGTTCGTTGTTTCAATTCGCCGACAAAATTTGTGTTTATTTCAAACTTAGATTAATTTTGTATGTATAATTGAATGGAAGAAAATGAATAAACAAAATGTATTCGAAAAACTGCGTCAGTTCGATGCATATCCAAAGACGTTGGAAGATTTTAGAATCAAAACATTCGGAGGAGCTACAGGTAAAAAAAATATCTCTAAACCACGACACAAGGAAGCTGTCCTATCTTTTTTTCATATTCTTGACATGATTTCGATACGATAACCACAAGCACTCACTTCTATCAATGGAAAGGACGACTATCCTTATAATATGAGGCAGGTGTTACCTGTGAAATAGGATTAAGTACATGTATTACAATTTTTGTTTGTGATCGGTTGTCCAAATTGTTTTTTGGTAATCAGATTTACACATTTGTGAGTTCATTAGTATATATATTTATTTTGGTATTGAAACAAGTGCCTATGATGATAACCCTGTGTCCGCTATTCCCCCAAAAGGGTTAGATTCTACTCCAATTTTCTTGCAATACGGCAGTTCCGGGATACGATTTTTAGACGAATCTGTCATGTGACTTCCATCACCACGTGACAAAAATATATGCATCGTCACTTCTAACACATGTTGAGCAAACGGGTGAAAAAGTTTGATTTTATACTGTACAAAATATTTGGGAAATTAAAATCTAATAAGAGGGTCATCCTCCCTCAGTCGTACGGGAATTAAGATTACGTTCTTACGGAACATAAATTATTTCTATACTACCCTACAGAATGACGATTATGAAAGTGCTGGAAACTTTTAATAGAGCAGGGATACAGGTGCTCCTTCTATCTGGTAAATGACGTCATAAAGGCGTGCAAAATTGACGATTTTTTCCAGTGAAAGACATGATTCCAGAAATGACGTATGGGACAACATGTACAGTGAAATCATAATTCACATAACTTTCACTTTGATTATAAACTGTAATCATGGTAATGACTCTTCGACTTCATACATAAATACATAAATGGTTAATATTGGACAGAATTTATCTGAAATCGAAGACAATGTTACAAATGAGCTTGCTCATACATTGTATTGATAGTTGAAAATGTACCTTCTGTAAATCCCTCCTCTCAGGAGAACCTGGAATTCTTTCAGTAGAGTTTATATTTGTTTCTATTTTAAACTTTCAGGTAATAAAATTCAAAATAAGATGATTTTCCTACAAAAGAATCTGGAATCAATTGTAAATTATTATCAACTTGCAATTGAAACATTCGGTTTTTATTTCGTCTTTAAAATCGAAAGTAGTCTAGCATTAGGGATTCTTGTGAAATTTACAGTTTAAAGTCATTAAAATAATTTCAATTTTAAACAGTTGCATTCCATGAATCGTTCTTGAAAGTTTTTAGTAAAACAGTAAGAAATTTCATGAGGTGTATGAGATCCATCAATACAAGTTCTTTGATGGTGCCAGTGACCTATAATACATTTAATAGAGAGACATAAAATACATAATTGTATTATATATGTCTCTGATGCCCTGAATCTAGTAGGAGAAATTTCAGCAGTTTAAAAAAGTAACCCCAACTTTCAAGTGATCATAAAATGACCAAAAATGTGTGAAAAATTTCTAGATCCTTGCTTTCTTATGATGTAAAGCTTAAGTTTTAAAAATATATGACAAATTAGAGTTTATACCCAGAAATCATAATTCACAGAACATGAATTTCGAAGTTATTGGACATGTAATAGTGCCTATCAGGTTTGTCATATATTTCAAGTTTACATCAAGGAAAGAGGACAGAAGTTAAAGATAAATATAGAAGTTAAATTCCCTGTGTTACCATGTGCATGTAAGTATTTCATCATCAAACAGAGCTTCATGTTATTGCATTTTTCTATTATGGTAACGTACTAGACTACTATTCAGAGTTTGGAATGAGTACTGGGGATTCTTCTTTTTTTTTTTGTCGTTACTAATATTCGTGGATAGCAGAAAAATTGAATTTTTGTGGATATTTGATGTCAAGCATATGGGTTTGCCATGGTCTGCCTACTATCCTATAGAAAATTTGTACTTCGTTGAACATTTAAATTTGTGGTTTATGTTTACCCACAAATCCATGAAATTGGTATGGATCCACAAATAATAATGAATTTATCTTAATTGCTTTTATGTTTTGTAATGACAGGAATGAGGATAAGCCCAATAAAATTAAAAGCAGAAAAAGGAAAACAATTTTAAGCCTCCTGTTGGAAAGCAGATTTGAAAACAAGCCTGTAGTTAATATTTTTAGGAATTGTTATTTTTTTTTTAGATAAATTTGCTTCAAAGTTCCTTTTCCAAAAATGTTCATGAAACATGTTAAGGAGGGCACAGTATGTAGGGAGGCAGGAAACTGAACTACATGTTGTTTTGGCCTGAGTATGGATGTACATGATATATGTCATAGTGAGCAGCAAATCTGTATTGTTTGTCTTCATTGCTTTTGTATAATATTTCAGATTTAAGTATAGATGCCATGGATGTATCAGGAGAGCAGCAGATAGACGTGGATCATCATTTATGGAAACAAAGAATAGATTTAGAAGGAAATAAAATAGATGAAGCACCAGAGAAAGAAGGTACTGAGCAGAGTGGATTATAAAATGTCAACAATTGATTATTCATTTTAAGGCAATAATAATAATCCCTCGCCCTTGGTATTTGAAGTATTTGTCATGAAAAAAAAATCAAATTTTGTTAGATATTCAGTCTGTGTCAAAACATTTTTATACTGCTATAATTTCAATAGCTCAAAAAAAGAAAATGCAGTCTCACACATTAATGTTTTTGGTTTTCCAAATGTTTGGTCTCAACATGCTCAAGCATACATGTATCTGATAAAAGATATATCAAAAGTGTCTGTCATGTGCCCTGAAATCTATCATACATGAAAATTATAATTATCAAAATCTTTTCTCTCTCTTTTATTTAAAAAAAAACTCTGATTATCAAAGATACCAGCTAAAAATTCAGTGTGCCATACACATGATACATACCTTTGTCTGTAAAAAATTTAGAAATTTATGTACATGTTAAAACTGGGTAACTTCAAAGAAAAGGAGAAGAAACATGCTCTTATGCATATAAATTGATGTATTTGTGCCTGTAGTACAGTCTTTACCATACCCATCTTTCTGGTTCGCTTTGTTTTAGTATAATTTTGATTATTTTCGTCAAATAAGCTTTAACTGCGTGAATTTTATTTAAATTCACATGTGTATATATTAAGGAGGCAAAGCGGATAAAGTTTAGCGAGAGGAATTATGTTAGTTAGGTAAATATATTGTATTGAATAAAATTAATTAAAATATGTGTATATATTCAAAAAATATGCATTTGAAAAATTAAATATCTTTGATTCAGTGTTTTCATATATAGTAGCGATTGTTTATTGGCTGCTTAGCATCTAGTTGGAACTATTTATCCATAATAGGATCAACATAATGAGTGAGTGAATATTTCAACAACATCCTGAGTAAAATAGTTATATTGCTATGCATGTAGATCACAGTGTAATGAAACATTCCTTAAATTTTTTTTAAATCATTTATATTAATTTCATCCAAGACAGATAGCTCTATCTATGTCTGTTGCAGTCCGAGATTACTCTGACGTCCAACTGTTGTTTTGCCTGACAAGCTGGGGTCGTTGGACAACAACACCATATCTTGTCTGGCTATACAGCCGTTGTCGTCAGATTAATCTCGGACTATGTCTGTTGAAACAATAATCGGGAATAACAATGGTTCTAACGAGAACTGTTGTGATCGTGGTCGCTCTAACAAAGATTTTTATTTTGTCTTCTAGAACAGGCCTTAATATGTAAAACGAAATCCATTTCAAATAACTGTGTGTTTAACAACTACTTGTCCTACTTCATGTTGGCATCGATTTTTGACCTTTATTAACAAATCAATTTATCACACGTGCGTTTGAATCGATTGAAGCAATAAATGCACAAGAAAACGTCTCACGAAAAAAAATGTTAAGTATATAAAATTAATTTTGAGCGGCATGCGCCCAAAAATTCTTGAAGCGGTAATTTTTTTATTTAAAAGTCAATTTCTCCAAAACAGGAGCGGAAAATCCAAGAACTATTAATCTAATTGGTGTGGCCTTATGTACATCAAATTTTAGTGTGGATTCATCTATTTTTGTTTGGGGACCAATTTTCATGAATTAAGGGATGTATGATTTCATGGTTTTGTCGTAGTCTGTATACTTCATTTATCATTTAAATTTGTTGTTCATATTTAGCCTCGAAATCCACAAAAATTGGTATCCCACGAATAATAATTAATACACAGTACCAAAAATGATTGTTTTTAATGATTTTTAATTGCCTTGGGCACGTTGGGATAAGATCATGTCCATTGTGGCATTGACCCAGTGGTTGCAAAACTCATTAAAAGTCAGCAATTATTACATTTAGATGTTTTAATAAAAAATGTGCTTAACATCAAGGATTAATCTTGTATTTATATTTTGTATTTCAGAATTAGGAGATGAATCTAAGAATATAACAGCAGTAAGTAATATTTAGTTATCTCCCTTTGTTAACAGTGACAAAACATCAAATTTCATCTCAACAGTCAATTAATTATAAATCACATCTAAATTGTCATTCACTTGAAATAATGGTTTTTATCCTGTTTTTAATCATGCGCAACTTGCCAGAATATTCATCATATTGAATGTGGGCAGTATTTGGAAGAAGAAGAGAAGAAGTTGTGGTATAATTGCCATTGAGACAATTCTCCACTAGTGACCAAAGGATATAGATGTTTAACAACTACAGATACCTGTTCTACCATCACTTTGCATGTAAAGAAAAGATAGATTAATAGTTTCCACTGTTAGATGATTATCTTAGTTTCAAAAAATATGTTACCAAAGTAACCATGGGAACTTACCTCAACTTTTTAACTTGCAGTGTGCAACTTTTTATTTTCCCTGTTTTAATCAGAAAAGGAATTCTAAAACATTGTGATTGGAATATTAATGAACACAATCATTAATTTTACATTCTAGGCAGTAGCTAAACCATTAGATCCCAAAAGATGTGAAAGTTGTTATGGTGCAGAGACTAAAGATGGCCAGTAAGTTAAGACTATAACCATTTAAAATCTCATTTTGTTCTCATTGTCATGACTGTGAGAATTCTAAGTTATTAACTGTTTGGTTTGATTAAACCCCACTATTTTAACATTTGTACAATCTATGTGAATGTTAAAAAGGAGAATTGGGGGTATACTTCAAAGAGACAGCAACCCAATGACATAAATAGCTGAAAGACATCTCAAGGTCACCATTATGGTCATCAGCTTTAGGGCAGACTTCTATAGAGTATGTCAAGTTCTAACTTTTCCCAAGTCTGAACAAGTTTCTTACAGTGATTGTTAGTTTTAAGGCTGTAGGAAGTGGTGAGTAGCCATGGTTAACCAATTATTAACAACTAGTAAATGAGAAATTTTTTTACATGTAGATTGAGTTAACATTTACATAAATGATCACAAAGAGATTATTCAAAGAGGCTTATAAAAAGGGACAAGATGCCAAGATAAGATAAAACAGCATAAGGAAATAAAAGGGAGGGGCTGTGTTCTGATGATAGACAAAAAACAGTCACACTATGAGTATGATCATATTCCTAATATCAAAATCAAAATTTAGTGGAGTATTTGACCCTTTGTAAACTTCCTGTTATGCATTTATTTTAGAACTTTGTATTTCATGTTCTAAGGAAGCAACTTTGTTTAAAAAGAGGATACATATACATTGTGCTTTTACAAGTAGCTTGTACATGTTGTATAATTTAAACCATAATAGGATGCTTTGATGTGCCTTTTAGCTTCATTGACTGATTTTTATACGCCCGTTTACGGACGTATTATGGTATACCGTTGTCCGTCCGTCCGTCGTCAACATGTCGGACATTAACTCAAAACACTTTAACCAATTTGCATAAAACTTTGGTGAATTGTATATATCTATTGACGTGAGCTCCTTTCATTTTTATAAATTTTAGATTTTTGTTTCCGAGTTATGGGGTTCTATTAATTAAAAAAGGGGATTTTCCAGTTTTCAGACAATAACTCAAGAATGCTTTCACCAACTTGCAAGAAATTGTGGTGAATTGTTTATATCTATTGACATGAGCTCCTTTCAATTTTACAAATTTTAGATTTTACGTTTCCACAGGGTTTTATTAAAAAAAGGGGATTTTCAGTTTTCGGACAAAACTCATAAATGCTTTCAGCAGTTCTTATGAAACTTTGGTGAATTGTATATATCTATTGATGTAAGCTCCTTTAGAATTTTATAAATATTACATTTTACATTTCTGAGTTATGGGGTTTTATTCATTAAAAGGGGGATTTTCCAGTTTTGGGACAATAACTCAAAAATACTGTCAGCAATTCTCATGAAACTTTAGTGAATTGTTTATATCTATTGATGTAAGCTCCTTTTGATTTTCATTAATTTCTAATATGACATTGAGAATTAATTGAACTTTATTTGTTTATAGTCTGACAACAGATTTACTAAGTATTGCTCAACAGCACATTGTATTGCACAACAGCAAGAAATCTTTAATTGAATATAAATTCAATTCATATAACCAATTTCAAGTTCTTTGACTACATTTATTCAGAAACCTGTAATATGTCAAATATTTAATTACAATCCAAATTCAGACCTGTATCAAGCTTGAATATTCTGTCTATTTTTGCCCCAACTGTTCAGGGTTGGACCTCTACGGGCGTATCCAGCTGCGCTCAGCAAAGCAGTATACTGGACAATAACTCAAAATGGCTTTCAGCAGTTCTCATGAAACTTTGGTGAATTATTTATAGCTATTGATGTAATCTCCTATTGATTTTCATAAATTTCAAATATGACATTGAGAAGAAATTGAACTTTATTTGTTTATAGTCTGACAACAGATTTACTAAGTATTGCGCAACAGCACAGTGTAGAGCACAACAGCAAGAAATCTTTGATTGAATATAAATTCAATTCATATAACCAATTTCAAGTTCTTTGACTACATTTATTCAGAAACCTATAATATGTCAAATATTTAATTACAATCCAAAATCAGACCTGTATCAAGCTTGAATATTGTGTCCATTTTTGCCCCAACTGTTCAGGGTTGGACCTCTGCAGGCGTATCCAGCTGCGCTCAGCGAAGCAGTTTATTTAAGAATTGACAAATATGCGAGATTAATTATTGCGAAATCAGAAAAATTTACATTCTGACATATTCATCAGATGTCAGAGTGTGAGTACTTATTATTGCAATACTTACCCAGTCTCATTATTCATAATAATAAAAACCTCTCCATAATTTCTGAATTTACAGTAATTAAATTCTCTTTGTGTTTCAGATGTTGTAATAACTGTGAAGATGTGAGAGAAGCCTATAGGAAGAAAGGATGGGCATTTAATAACCCAGAAAATATTGAACAATGTGAGAGAGAAGGGTGGTCACAAAAGATGAAAGCCCAACAAAATGAAGGTTGTTTGGTTTATGGATATTTAGAAGTAAACAGAGTAGCTGGAAATTTCCATTTTGCACCTGGAAAAAGTTTTCAACAGCAGCATGTTCATGGTAAATACAATTATTTTTATACTGATTGATGTGCATTTGATGTATGTCTCTAAAATATACTTCACTACAGAGTTTGGAGAGTCTAAAATATACAAGGATTCTGTAAAACCAAAAGCACTTAATAACAACTCTGAGACCAAAAGAATCTAAATTATTAAATTATTTGAATATGAAAACCAACAGGATGTAAATCAAACTGAGTAAACCATTCAAATTCTTATTTTGCCCAACATGCCCAAGGAGCTGCTACAAAAGTTAATTATTTAATATATGAACTGAAAAGTAAAATATCTTTTACCATTTATTTAGCAATTGAAACAAACAACCTGGGCACATTTAAGTAGGTATACGTAGTGACAGAGATGAACAAAATTATATATAAAAACACGTCATAATATTTCAGACAAAGAAAACAATTTCACATAAAATTCCTTCTGACTTTTATTCAGCTTGCAAGTTATTGTGTTAAAAATTTGAACTTTTATTCAGTTTGTGAGCTAATCAGCCCAGTTTACACATCAATTGTCTCAAGAAAAAATTTGTTGTTATTACATTTTTTTTTTAACAAAATACAACATTCTTCTATTATCTGTATTTTTCCTTTCAGTCCATGATTTACAAGCCTTTGGTGGCCAAAAGGTAAGACATTAGATAAACATTAATATCTTAGTTATCAATTAATTTCTACATGTATTCTATATTATACACAAGAAGCACATTTTCATAGCAAAATACATTATTTAAACACAAAATAGCTCCTTAAAGAAATATGGCTTTTTGAATGTTGTCTTAAGTGTGGCAAATGGTGACATTTGATAAACATGTTTTAATATATGAGCTGCGTCGGATAGAAATCGACTTTATGCAAATGAATATCAATACATCTGTTAACTTATTTCGGGTTGAAAAAATCTCTATGCAAAGTCTGTAACTGTTTGAAAATTGAGTTGATATAAGAACCCTACAAAACAGACCAAAATTCATCTTTTATTTCGTATTTGAATGTTCCAAAATCAATCAAAGTCTTATACATGTACATGCATACGTGCACTTGCATAAGGTCGATTTCTATCCGACGCAGCTCCTATGACAAAATCATACAATCTAGGATTATTTCATAAACATTTTGTTATAGAATGATTTATCCTTTTCACCAGTATTTGT
>JAASAO010003110.1:0-23300 GCA_017311375.1 Mytilus coruscus | reverse complement strand
AAATGTTAAATTGAATACAGGTATATTTTCACATCGAGGTAAAATATGCCTGACTATAAATAGATTTCTTTTCTCTAATTGTATATGCAAAAGTTATTTGTCTGCAATCAAACAGGTATTTAGAATATTTGGAGATGTAATGTATTGTAAAATAGAACATCATGTACATGTATCAATATGATATAAAATGCAAAATATGCATAGGCCTCTGGCATCGTCCAAGGTGGTGTTAACGTGAATTTCAATTCCAATATCCGATTTCTTAAATTCCTAAATAATTTTTATCTTAACTTTTACATACATATAGAAAATAAAAATAAAATAAACACACATGAAAGCAAACAACATAAAACGAACACCCTGTGTTTTTATAGGACTGATGAAATATTTAAACCTTTCAATTATGGGATAAGGAAACATAATATTAGCCATTGTCAACTTAGAAATACTTCTAGCAACTCACCGTTTTGTTTGAATTTTTGAATTAATGTTTTATTTAGTGTTTTTTCATTTATTTCCTTCTTTTCTTTCAAAATTAATTCATTTATTCCACAAAGTAGGCTTAGTGTCTCTTTTTTCTAATAACTTATAAAGGATATCTACATGTCTCAAGGTACTTGAATACATGATGATTTAATTGCATACATACTTAAATTTACTATACGTTTATCAATTATCACTGTATTTATTTTCTTGTGTGTGTTCATAAGTATCATGCGTTTTCCTCTATATTATATTATTTTAAATACAGTTGTTAATATTTGATTTATACCTTGTACATGTAATATGGAAAGAGTGTTTATAGGCTGTGCCTGTTGCTAAATCCTTTTCATATCTTAATGTATAAATAGGTTTAAAATCAAAATATATTTTATGAAACATATTATTTGGTCAATTAAACATGTTAAATGCTGATTTTACAATTGAACATTTTGTGCAGAGATTAAGAAACATAGACTAGTGATTTATTGTCTATCCGGATCCAGTATTTGAATTACTCTATCATACTTTGTTTATTACGCAATATTTTCTTGCATCTTCACTTGTATGTATAAGATAAGAATAGCAACGAGATATTATTTACTGCTTTTATATTAACACAAATAATTTTCGTTCACACCAACATGCATAATATATCATAATTTCTCATTTAATCTTTCATAGATAGTCATACATTCAATATTATTTTCCAAAAAAATTATAATATCTGTCTTTGATGAATGACAATGAATGGTGGTGATTTCAAATTTAGGTATGTGTTCATGCCAATTAATGATATGATTTCTGTATTGGTAAGATTCATATACCAAAAGTAAGATTAACATTAAACTTAAATGCAAAATATATCACAATTTCTCATCAACTCTTTAATACACAGCAAAAGTGCAACGCATGTTTTACGTACGTTTTAAAAACGTCTGTAAAACGTACGTTTTACGTATGGAATACGTATGTTTTAGCCAACATGCGTTTAACGGCTGTACCAAAACGGGTGTAAAACGCCTGTTTAGAAACGGGCGTAATACATCACGTACGTTAAACGTATGTTTTAAAACGCACGTAAAACATATGTTTTACATGTGTTTTACATGCGTTTTCATTATATATTTTGTGTTATGCAGCCTTTTTTCTCAAATTAAAATTTATTTAACATCAATTAAACATTTAACTTCAAGAGAATTTCACATCATATTGGTCAGGTTATTTTTTCACAATTTATTTTCCATTGGTTTTCATTTTAAGAGAGCATATTTATAAATAGTGTATACATGGTATAAGCTGATGAAAAATAACAACAGCATACTGCAAACTTGAATATTTGTGTATTTATTTTGGTTAAAGTTATCTGTTCATGCTAAACCTTAATAGTACAACATCCTCCTTTAAAAGCTACATGTATTGTATGTATTATTTAAACTTGAAATTTACACATTAAATGTACATACATGTGAATCAAGAATTTTAAAATGCATGTGCAAATTTTCAGGTGAAGTAATCTTATTGGCAATCATACCACATCTCATTATTTTCATATGAATCAAAGAAATTAATGTGAAAAAGTAAAACATTCATTTTACATGAGAAGTTTCACACAAATTTTAAACATAATTACCAATTTGTATTCCACAATTAAAAAATGTATCTTTTCAAACTGTCCATGTTTCTAAGATTAATTTGATTTTACTTAAAAGGTATAGTTACAGAAACATACATGTACATTGTTTTACATGTATAATGTACAATTGTATTACAATGTATATATGTCTGTGATACTAACATAGATATCCTTTAGACCTTATTAGTTCTTTTTATTTGGTAAGCATCATTTCCACTTAAGGTTAGATGCTACTGCTGAATCATTGGCAGTTAATCTAAAATAATATTTTGCTATAACTGATTATCATTACAAATCATACTCATATCCATATAAATTTTGCCCACCCCTTTTTAAAAATTATTGAGCAATTGGAAGATGGAAGTGAGACTTTATTTGTGAACGGGGAAAGAATGGACAGAACACTAAAAATATATGTACTACCATGACTACAAGAGACTGTCACATATAACCTGTACAATACAATATATATGTATCTTTATGTCTCTGATAGTCAAGTACTACAACACCCCCTTAGCTTTACCCATTCCCGACCTTATATTTAATCAACTGGTTTAATTACCATTTTAACAATATTTATACACTCAGAACAAAAGAAGTTTCACTGTTTGATGTAGAAAGCATAACAGAGAGCATCCCAACTTGGATCTGGTTTTCAACAGTCTTCCAAAGGGATAAATTGGTACAGGGAGCGAAACATAGCCTCTACCTATAAGTTTTTACATGAAGGGAAAGTAGAAGACGAACACAATATTGTCTTTTACACTAAATAATAATTTGAAAATGAACAAGTTACCAAAATTAATGGACACTCAGAAATTATCAGCAAACTGATTACCATTATCAGAGACATATAATATTAAGTAACCATTGAAACTATTTAGAAGATGTCTATTTCAATTTTGTTTATTAAAACTCTGTGGCCAGGTAAATGCATCAGATATTTATAAGTTATTATGAAATGGTGTAATCATCTAACTGAAGGTTTTATTCCAAAACATACGGTTGGGAATATATTTTTGTAACAATAACCTCCCTAAATCCGCCTTTGGTTTGTCTAAGATCGTCTAAGGATTTGTATAATATACTATTCAAATCCTTGGTTTTCAAATCTATTCTCATTTTACCAGAGGAATCAGAAGGACATGTGAATGTGATATTTGCAGGTTCATATATTAATTTATTCTGTTTATAATCACAGTAAGTAAATATATATCTGGGGATGGGGAATTATCATAGTGTCGTTGTTTACGTTGACTGGTCTTCTGAACGGTCTAATATTTGCAGTTCAGTATCTTTATATGTATAAATTACTGGATGGTCATGAAAGTGAACTGGACTGAAAGGCAAAAAAATGTTTCATGTGACCTCCAACCCTTTTAATTATGAATTATTAAATAGGGGCGGATCCAGCCATTTCAAATAGGGGTTCAGGCCCAATCATGGATAAAGAGGGGGTGGGTTCTAACCATATGTCCCCATTCAAATGCATTGATCGTCAAAAAGGGGGGTTCCAACCCCTTCCCCTTCTCCCCTGGATCCGCCACTATTTAATGGCAAATACTTTCATAATTTCTGCACATTTGCCAATTGTCTTTACGCTCCTTTGGGAACCGAAACAATTGTCATACTAAAGTTTCAGGTTTTATTAGAAATATGAATAAAAGGAGATATGTGGTTAATACGTTAATGAGACCGTAACCCCCAAAAATTATTACTATTCTTTATTTTTATCTTTATTCATTTTGTCTCAATTAAAACGAATAAAAGCGTGTGAGTTTTGTAAATAATTCCTAATACAGTGGCGTAGAGGGCACACACCCATTGGATTGGAAACTTATGATACATCATTTTAGCATAAAATCTGCCAATTTTATACACCCGTTTACGGGACGTATTATGGTATACCGTTGTCCGTCTGTCCGTCTGTCCGTCCGTCGTCAACATGTCGGACATTAACTCAAAAACGCTTTAACCAATTTGCATAAAACTTTGGTGAATTGTTTATATCTATTGACATGAGCTCCCTTTCGATTTTTATAAATTTTAGATTTTACTTTTCCGAGTTACAGGGTTTTATTCATAAAAAAGGGGGATTTTCCAGTTTTCGGACAAAAACTCAAAAATGCTTTCAGCAGTTCTTATGACACTTTGGTGAATTGTTTATATCTATTGATGTAAGCTCCCTTTAGAATTCTATCAATTTTACATTTCACATTTCTGAGTTATGGGGTTTTATTCATTAAAAAAGGGGGGATTTTCCAGTTTTCGGACAATAACTCAAAAATGCTGTCAGCAATTCTCATGAAACTTTGGTGAATTGTTTATATCTATTGATGTAAGCTCCCTTTTGATTTTCATAAATTTCTGATATGACATTGAGAATTAATTGAACTTTATTTGTTTATAGTCTGACAACATGCAGATTTACTAAGTATTATGCGCAACAGCACAGTGTATTGCACTACAGCAAGAAATCTTTAATTGAATATAAATTCAACTCATATAACCAATTTCAAGTTCTTTGACTACATTTATTCAGAAACCTTTAATATGTCAAATATTTGATTACAATCCAAATTCAGACCTGTATCAAGCTTGACTATTGTATCCATTTTTGCCCAAACTGTTCAGGATTGGACCTCTGCGGGCGTATCCAGCTTCGCTCAGTTTATGTTGTCATCTACAATGTCAGCCCTTCTAAAAAAACTTGGACGCTTCTGTCCCTGTCATACACATGTAAATATTGATCGTAGACTTATTCCATAGAATAATGTGCAAAGTCTCAATGTAACCAGAATATCACCCACAGTGGCATTTTTGGTCTTAGCATTAGGTTATGGCTTTGATAGTCAAACATCAATCTGAATCTCAACTTTATAATATTTCGGTTTTGGGGGGTTGTTGTTTGAACCCCGTGTACCCAAAGGGGTGAGCAACATTCGGGAGCATACACCACTCTTTTTATTCAAGCTTAATTATAACATTTTTTAAAATTTTCATTAGGAGACGATCGACCATTTGAAATGCCAGTAGAAAAGGAGGATTTTTTTCAGGATTGATATTTTTTTTTCATTGGTTGCTACACATGCTTATTCAGCACCCCTTATTTTCAACTTTTCCCCCTTAATCTAGATATATGCTTCTAATAATTTGACAATATGCACGTTTTTGCTGCAAAGCCCCCTTTTCAGGGAAAAATTTGGTTGATTATATAGGGAATCACCGAAGCATGACTGAAGCGGGCCCCTCTAAGGCAACGGTCAGTGGGCCCCACTTATACTGTTTTGGTGCTAAGCATGGGTCGTCATTTCAGGCGGAATCTGGGATCGCCGTGAGGGCTTATTTAAGGTTATGTATCTTGGTGTTATGGATTCAAAATTATATAATCTGTATCATCACTAATAATTCATAAAGATATACAGCTACCCTCAAATTTCTGGAGTTCATTTGGGAACTTATTTAAAGGTGAACTTACAAATGAATACAGATTCTCTATAGCGTATTTATATTATCTATGTGATTTGTAGGAGGGTCATTTTTGTATAAAATCTCGCAAAATTATGTCTTTAATTTTTTGCACATCCCCGTTTACCCAATTACATGAAGTGACCCGCCCTCCCCCCTTCCGTGGTTTATTCCTCAGATAAACGAGGGTGAAAAAAAAAACGTCAAGTTATTTGCAATAAAATTATTTACCTATAAATATTATACGTAATTATCAAATGTTTATTTTTTATCGAGTTTGCCAATTTCCGAGTCCAGTCTTTATTGTCTTAAAAAGGCAGTATTTACAATACTGAAAACATTAAGACTTGATTAATAACGGAATATAGAAATACGTAATAATGAAAATGCTTCAGCTGGAATCCCAGTTACGGTAATCGGGAAATTTAGTCCGGATTCGGTTTTCATTTTTAAACGCCCGAAAGATCTAGATGTTATGACGCAGACGACACCAAGGACGCTGTGCCCGATAATTTTGTTCATCAGAAATGTTGTACCTGGAAAAACATAGACGCACATTTGAATTAAAACATTGGAAATGGAATAAAATAAGCAATCCAAGCGGAGGCGGATTATTTTTTGATTAGAAGGTCGCTTTTCAAGTGAACAGAACAGTCAACGCAACAAAACTGTGAAGAGGCAGATGATTAATTTTGGTAAACAAATGGGTAGGTCACTCACTCAGATCACTTCATTTATTAAAATTTTTAAAGTAAAAAAAACATATTTTATAAATGGCATTAAGGTTTTATAATATAAACTAAATCAATGGTAGGGAGCAAAGGTGGGGTAATGGTTTTTGTCCAAGGCAAGTCAGAAATTATTTTTATCTGTATCTGTATTTCCCACTTATGAATATTGATGGGTACGTCACAGATTCCTTTCGGCTATTGTGTGACGGGTTGGTCTGTGCATAAATTAATCGCACTTGCTGAGGAGTGCTGATTTAAACTCCTCTGTTGTAGTGACGCACACTACCGAGTCCTCTAGATCATGTTCCAATCTACTGCAGTGCGTACAAAGATAGAGTTTTTGAACTGGTCGGTCTTACTATTGCCGTATTGGGAACTATGACCGCTTGTTTGTTGTAACGGACTTGTGAAGTTGTTGGTCTATAATGTTCTTAGTTACTAAGTTATCATATGTTGTTGCTCTTATTTGTCGTTTGGGTCTATGAAATTTTATAAGATCGTTTGGAAGAAGCACTCAGGTATCTTCCCCTCAACCACTTTAAAAAAGAAAATCTCGTCGTTGTTGTCGTCTTGATTGTTGTGACGGAAGCTGAAGTTCTGATAGTATTTTGTCATACATCCTTCATCCCTTGATTTGTAGTCTTTGGTGATAAATCTAGCCCTCTTTTTTGTATGGATTCCAATTTGTCGATGTCTTTTTGGGTATATGGGTCCCAAATAATTGATCTGTACTCTATAATAGATCTATTACTTATATGAAAAGCCCACATCAAAAGTCTTGCTGTAACTTGGCGTAATTAAACAATACATATAAGGAATCTGCGCTCCTAATATTTTCTGGACTTCACAAACCCAAACAATATGGGAAAGTATACATGATTTAAAAATCTAAATTATATAAAAAGGGTGGGGTAACAGAACCCCAGTCAGTAGCTTCCCCTTCCCCACCCCAAGAGAAATTGGCTTTAAATGGATATAATAGGATATCAGTGATTCCCAAGGCTTTGAGAAATCAACTGGACATTTGGTCCAGTAATCCATTCTTCTTAACTGGACCAGACTTTTTTTAACTGGACATTTACTCATATGATTTGGACAAAATTAAAAAAAATTACTGGTCATTTGGTCCAGTATTATGCATATTGCTTAACTGGACTAAACCAAATTTTACTGGACTTTGCCAAATGGCCGGCGACCTTGGGAATGACTGGGATATATTATATTTATTCAAGATAAAAAGCATGAATTTGACAGATACAATAAATTACAAATAACACAGATAAATCACTAGACATAGTTCATGTACTGTAAATCCAGAAATTATTGCGAGCATTTATCATGTTTATTATTGCGATTTTGTCATTTTAAACTAAAATGCGATATTGAGAAAAAACCTGTTTAATTCATAATTAAAATTTCAAAATGCGAGTTTAAATTTTGCGATTTATATGACCCTGTCACATTTTTCGCAATAATTAAAACATCACAATAATTTCTGAATTTACAGTAGTTCATAGACACTAAAATGATTTACATGGTTACTAAAAATTAAACTTATGAAAATTGTCATGATATTTTGATAATATGAATAGACTAGATCATTAAATTGACTAGATTTTCACTGAACTTAGCCTAATACCTTAGGATGACCAACAAAAATTATAGAAACTTATTTCCAGTGGGGTAATTAAGGGAGGATGGCTCCTTCAAACTAGTTTAAACCTGCCATCAGGACCGACAGGACTGTCAGGAGCCTGTAATTAATTCAGTGGTCATGTGTTGCTGTATACGTAAATATCATATTTGTTTTATGCCCCATTTATGGGCTTAATGTTTTCTGGTTTCACCGTCTGTGTGTCCGTTAGTCCATCTGTCCTGCTTCAGGTTAAGGTTTTTGGTCAAAGTAGTTTTGATGAAGATGAAGTCCAATCAACTTGAAACTTAAAACACATGTTCCCTATGATATGATCTTTAATTTCAAAACCACATTAGATATTTTGACCCCAATTTCATAGTCCACTGAACATAGAAAATGATAGTGGAAGTGGGGTATCGTGTACTATGAACTCATTCTTATTGTTTATTATTTTGTACATATTAATCTGGCTGTAGTTTTCTGGTTTGAATTGTTAAACACTAGTCATTTAGAGCCTTTTATCATGTTTATAGCTGACTATGCAGTTTGGGTTTTACTCATTATTGAAGGCTGTACAGACGTTGACATATTGTTGTTAATTTCTGTGTCATTTGGTCACTTGTGGAGAGTTGTGAATGTCTTATTGGCAATCATACCACATCTTATTTTGTCTAGCTATGGTTCCGCAGCTAATTTTTGTCGAGCCTGTGACTTTTGTCTCAGAAAACTCGACATCGGAATAGTGATCCAGCCGCGGCCGTGTTAGCTAACTTCTTAAAAGCTTTATATTTTAGAAGGTGGAAGACCTGGATGTTTCATACTTTGTATACAGATGCCCTATGTTACGAACTTTCTGTCTGTCACATGTCTATTGTCCTTGACCTCATTTTCATGGTTCAGTGACTACTTGCAAAAAAGTTGATTTTTTTGTAATGTTACTTTTCTCTTTTTATGAGTAATAGGATAAATATATTTGGTATGTGCGTACCTTGCAAGGTCCTCATGCCCTTCAGACAGTCTTCACTTAGCGACCTCATTTCATGGATCAGTGAACAAGGTTAAGTTTTGGTGGTCAAGTCCATATCTCAGATTCTATAAGCAATATGTCTTGTATATTGGGTGTATGGAAGGACTGTAAAGTGTACATATCCAACTGGCAGGTGTCATCTGACCTTGACCTCATTTTCATGGTTCAGTGGTTATAGTTAAGTTTTGTGTATTGGTCTGTTTTTCTTATACTGTATGCAATAGGTCAACTATATTTGGTGTATGGAATGATTGTAAGGTGTACAGTACATGTCTAGCTGGCAGGTGTCATCTGACTTTGACCTTACTTTGTGGTTCAGTGGTAAAAGTTGAGTTTTTGAGTTTTGGTCTTTTTTTCTAACACTATATGCAATAGGTCAACTATATTTGGTGTATGGAAATATTTTATCATTTATGATGTACATGTCAGCCTCGCAGGTTTTATTTGACCTTGACCTCATTTTCATGGTTCATTGGTCAATAAAATTGAGAATGGAAATGGGGAATGTGTCAAAGAGACAACAACCCGACCACAGAACAGACAACAACAGAAGGTCACCAATAGGTCTTCAATGCAGCGAGAAATTCCCGCACCTGGAGGCGTCCTTAAGCTGGCCCCTAAACAAATATATATACTAGTTCAGTGATAATGGACGTCATACTAAACTCAAATTATACACAAGAAACTAAAAGTAAAAATAATACAAGACTAACAAAGGCCAGAGGCTCCTGACTTGGGACAGGCGCAAAATGCGGCGGGGTTAAACATGTTTATGAGATCTCAACCTCCCCTATACCTCTAGCCAATGTAGAAAAGTAAACGCATAACAATACGCACATTAAAAGTCAGTTAAAGAGAAGTCCGAGTCCGATGTCAGAAGATGTAACAAAATGTTTAGTTTTCTTCACTTGGTTAAGTCTATTTCTTAAAACTATAAGCAATAGGTCAACTATATTTAGTGTATTGAATGATTATAAGGTTTACATGTATTACTTGTTTGGTTTGTATGACCTTGACCTCATTTTCTTGGATCATGTTAGGTTTATGTGTTAGTTGTAGTAAAGCTTTATATTTAGGACTATCAACATAATATCAATGATTAGTAAAGAAGGTGAGACATTTCAGCGTGTACACTCTTGTTATATATATATATATGCTATGTCACTACTTGGACTATGGATATCGTATACATGATCATATGCAGATCCGCAGGGGGATGGGCCTGCCCTCCCCCCTTTTGTGGGAAAAATTTGGTTGATTATATAGGGAATAACTGAAGCATGACTGGAGAGGCCAGTCAGTGGGCCCCCTTCTAAAAGGTTCTGGATCTGCCATTGATGATATATATATGATTATAACAGATTAGAAAAAATGCCTTCATTATAATATATGTTTATTATTTACCCCTTAAGGCCTAGTATCTATCCTGATATAATTAAATTTCAATAAGGCCAAAAAATTAATACTTGTGTTTCCGCTAATGCTACCTGTCCTAATTTTTAGTGCCTTCCCTAACACTTTTTATGCCATTTTGGAACAAGCACTGTTAAAGTCAGACTGACTCCCTAGTAGTAACCAGCTAAAAAAAAATTGTTAAATAAAATGATATTGCCTACATACATGACATACCTACCTACCCATTTTTCTTTCAGCAAGTTAGCAGACATATTTTTTTTTTTGGCCTACTGGTAATAGACATATTTCTAGCATTACCTTAACCACCATTATCCTTGAAAATATTAATACATTGAAATGTAAGAAATGCAAACAGTGATGAGGTTCCAATCCTGCAGACTTTGTCAAACTGTTTTAGGGTTTGTCTGTCAGAATGAAACAGAAATTTTACGTTTTTCTACTAAAAACATTTAGTTGGTCAGACAGAGTTTGGGATAAGGCCTAAATTAAAATATTGTTCGTTTGCCCTTTACCGACCGACCCTATGAATTAGTTCCGACTGAAAATCTTTAATTTGTATTTCTCGGCAATATTTTATTTTATTTTATTTTTTCTTTCCTACCGAAAATCTTATATTTGTATGTACCGCTCAAAACTTTTTACCGGAATCCTCAGTTTTTATCCTCCCCGTATAGGGTTTAGTCTGTTTGGTATCACAAGTGTTTGACATGAACACATGCATGTAGAGATTCAAAGCATTGGTTTGAAATCGATGTCGAAAGTTTTGAAATCATGACGAACGTTGCCCTGTGTGTCTTTATAGGTTATAATACACCATTTTATGAGCATAACATGGTATTCAGAATTAAGAGTATAGCTAATCCTGATTGGTTGATATGTGCTCCCTTTATTTTTTGTTATTAGAGACTTCGTGCATTCTGCATTATACCAAAGGCCAAATAAATTATTTTCCTTAGCCCTAACGGAACTGAGATGTCTTTTAAACACTAGAATGAGACACGTATTTTTAAGTGCAAAATTGATAGGCATGGGAGATAAGTACAAATTACGCTTAGAAAAGCAACGCGAACCTATATTTTTTGGACCAAAAAATACTGTCCTAATAACTTTTCTTTAATTCTAGCAAGGTTTTGTTTAAAAAATCAACTTTCTAAAGTCTGTATCTCGAAAAAGGCTATCATTGTCGCCTATGGGGAAAATAATTGTTTATTTCAATCTATACAGCGTCGACATTTCTTTATCATAGTGCTCAAAAAGTGTCAAAAACGGTAATTTTACTTGATATTTGATGTGAAACCGTATTTTTTGGTGACAAATGAATTATTGATTAACTAGTTTTTAAGCTATAGTCTGTTTCATATTTGTATTGCGTTTTACCTTAGAAACAAGGGTGGGTTCGACTTTTGACTTACTGTGGAGAGAATATGTCATTTTCTGAACTTCTGCTGATTTGTTTGAAAAAAGCACGTACACGTCTAGAGTTTGGATATACAAATCGATTTTAAAACATGACAATCTCGATCCAAGTGCTGTTATCGAAATTACCAAATTCAGTGAAAATGTACAGAAATGTTCCCCTTCGAACATTGAAATGTTCACTCGAATGGCAGACTATAAAAATTAGAATAGGCATGATATTTTGTAGTTAAACGAATAGTTTTCGATGTTTGAACACAAATATTTACACATTTTTCATATTTTGAAATGCTATAGTCTGTTTCAAAAATGTACTTTTATACGAAAATGGTTTCATTTAAAACTGTTGTTCAAAATTCACCGTAGTAGTTACATATTGGATCGCTTTTGGTATCAATATAATCAGTACTTGATGACAATATAAAGAATCATTGGAGAAAGTGGACATTATCTTCAGGCCCTTTTTAGCAGTACCGCATTTACTCAAAAAATCAGAAATTTTTTTTTTCACATTTTTTGACTGGGGTCACCTCTGATAAAAAATTGTGAAAATTCAGAGAGTAATGCCAGAACGTTTTGAAAATGATTTTTGTGTGGCATATATATTTGTGCATCTAACGAACTATGAATTGCATGATTCTAGAAAGTATTAAATACCGTACATGCCGTATAGGTTACAATACACCATTAGATTTTATGGGCGCAGCCATTTTATGAGCATAACATGGTATTCAGAATTAAGAGTATAGCTAATCCTGATTGGTTGATATGTGCGCCCGTTATTTTTTGTTATTAGATGATCACTTCGTGCATTCTGCATTATACCAAAGGCCAAATAAATTATTTTCCTTAGCCCTAACGGAACTGAGATGTCTTTTAAACGCTAGGATGAGACACGTATTTTTAAGTGCAAAATTGAAAGGCATGGGAGATAAGTACAAATTATGCTAAGAAAAGCAACACTAACCTATATTTTTTGGACCAAAAAATACTGTCCTAATAACTTTTCTTTAATTCTAGCAAGGTTTTGTTTAAAAAATCAACTTTCTAAAGTCTGTATCTCGAAAAAGGCTATCATTGTCGCCTATGGGGAAATTAATTGTTTATTTCAATCTATACTTGAAGAGCAGGGTTCATTAAAAATAAGTTCGTCCAAAACAAAATTATCAACGTGTGTACAAAATATTTGGTACACGGACGTTGTATCCTATGTAGGGAGGGCCTTTGGTGATCCGTAGATCAGGATGATTATGTTAACGATGCCTTCGACCAGCTTTGACATATTATTTATATCTGACATGAACCAAAGGCCTGTAAATGGGAGAATAATTGGCAGTAAAATCGCCAAGTTTTTCTATACAGACCAATTATAAATGCAATGTAAAATACGTGACAAGTGAGTTTCAAGTCTTGTAGCATTTTTATAGGAAACACCGGCACACAGGAAAATTTAAACACTCGAGGGTTGAAAGTAAAATAAGACAAATGCTTAGTTTTAGCTCTTCTAACTAGGTGCAAGACGATGATGGTGGGAAATGGACTGCAGGGCTGTGGCTTTATATCCAGTCAAATTTTCTTTTTATTTCGAAGATACGTCTCTGGTAATTTAAGTTCAAATTTTGATAAAATTGTTAGTATGTGAATAAAACATGCTATAGGTTGCACATTGTAAATACAGCTGATTCACAAACCATGCTTGGGAGATAGATAGTTAATATTTTTGACATACTGGTTCCCAGATATGATCTCTATGTTTCATCTCGTAGAGACATGATTTGGGAATGGTTACCATATATATACAGTCAAATTGAAATATGTGGAAAACCTAAGGTCGAGGTAAGGTACGTAGTACAGAATTTTAGTGTAAGTTCAAACTCTTAAAAGTTCCAGGCATATAAACTTTGAAAATATGCCACATAGTCCTATATTTTTATATTTGAAGAAAAAGGTAGTAGTGCATATGAATTAACTTAACATTCTATATTTTTTCCAAACCTTCCTGGGACTATTATAGTAATAGTCCCAGAAACTTCATAGTAAAAGAATACTTAAACAAAGCAATACAGACAACAATGATATCATGCAGATTTTGTATCTATAAAATAAAATATTATACCTACCTGCCTACCCATGACAAAAATGTACCAAGCCAAATTATTTTTGGGAAAGAAAAATAAAATATTTTACCTACCTACCTACCCTGTTTCAAAAATAGGGTCGGAAAAGAACAAACAAACAATATTTTAATTTAGGCCTAAACTGTTCCTGATTTCAGACAGACACATGAAACTGGAGAATACTATTTGTAAATGTAGTATACCCTGTTTTCCATCATACATTGATTACTTACTTCATCAATATACAATTTTTGACTATTTTTATTATTAATTTCAGGAGAATTTTCAAACTCGTCGAATAATCTCACAAAATAAGAAGCAAAAGATCGGCGACTTTTTAACAGGTATATTTAAATGACCGTTAGAAAAAAGCAAAACATCAAGATCAAGATAATCAACTGTACAATTATTCTATCTAATATAACGGCACTGTTGAGTGCGGTTTAATTTTGTTGAAAATATTGACTCAAAAACGTAGGCACGTAAAACAATATCATCCATTAGCAATTTCGAATAAAACAACGTTTTCTATTCCAAGGAGAGTCTTAAAAAGTCGAAATTAGTGACAAAGTTTGCAGAAAAATAAATCAGCGCTTTTGTGAAAAAGATGCTTTAGATTAACCTAACAATGGTAACTTCATATTTCAGACAATTAGTTGTAAACCCTTTCGAACAAATATAACTGCATTCTTAGTTACTGATTATTTTATAAAAATCTGAATGAAAAAAATATATAGTATACCCTGTTTTCCATCATACATTGATTACTTACTTCATCAATATACAATTTTTGACTATTTTTATTATTAATTTCAGGAGAATTTTCAAACTCGTCGAATAATCTCACAAAATAAGAAGCAAAAGATCGGCGACTTTTTTAACAGGTATATTTAAATGACCGTTAGAAAAAAGCAAAACATCAAGATCAAGATAATCAACTGTACAATTATTCTATCTAATATAACGGCACTGTTGAGTGCGGTTTAATTTTGTTGAAAATATTGACTCAAAAACGTAGGCACGTAAAACAATATCATCCATTAGCAATTTCGAATAAAACAACGTTTTTCTATTCAAGGAGAGTCTTAAAAAGTCGAAATTAGTGACAAAGTTTGCAGAAAAATAAATCAGCGCTTTTGTGAAAAAGATGCTTTAGATTAACCTAACAATGGTAACTTCATATTTCAGACAATTAGTTGTAAACCCTTTCGAACAAATATAACTGCATTCTTAGTTACTGATTATTTTATAAAAATCTGAATGAAAAAATATATAGTATACCCTGTTTTCCATCATACATTGATTACTTACTTCATCAATATACAATTTTGACTATTTTTATTATTAATTTCAGGAGAATTTTCAAACTCGTCGAATAATCTCACAAAATAAGAAGCAAAAGATCGGCGACTTTTTTAACAGGTATATTTAAATGACCGTTAGAAAAAAGCAAAACATCAAGATCAAGATAATCAACTGTACAATTATTCTATCTAATATAACGGCACTGTTGAGTGCGGTTTAATTTTGTTGAAAATATTGACTCAAAAACGTAGGCACGTAAAACAATATCATCCATTAGCAATTTCGAATAAAACAACGTTTTTCTATTCCAAGGAGAGTCTTAAAAAGTCGAAATTAGTGACAAAGTTTGCAGAAAAATAAATCAGCGCTTTTGTGAAAAAGATGCTTTTAATTAACCTAACAATGGTAACTTCATATTTCAGACAATTAGTTGTAAACCCTTTCGAACAAATATAACTGCATTCTTAGTTACTGATTATTTTTATAAAAATCTGAATGAAAAAATATATAGTATACCCTGTTTTCCATCATACATTGATTACTTACTTCATCAATATACAATTTTTGACTATTTTTATTATTAATTTCAGGAGAATTTTCAAACTCGTCGAATAATCTCACAAAATAAGAAGCAAAAGATCGGCGACTTTTTTAACAGGTATATTTAAATGACCGTTAGAAAAAAGCAAAACATCAAGATCAAGATAATCAACTGTACAATTATTCTATCTAATATAACGGCACTGTTGAGTGCGGTTTAATTTTGTTGAAAATATTGACTCAAAAACGTAGGCACGTAAAACAATCTCATCCATTAGCAATTTCGAATAAAACAACGTTTTTCTATTGCAAGGAGAGTCTTAAAAAGTCGAAATTAGTGACAAAGTTTGCAGAAAAATAAATCAGCGCTTTTGTGAAAAAGATGCTTTTAATTAACCTAACAATGGTAACTTCATATTTCAGACAATTAGTTGTAAACCCTTTCGAACAAATATAACTGCATTCTTAGTTACTGATTATTTTATAAAATCGGAATGAAAATAAAATATATAGTATACCCTGTTTTCCATCATAAATGGATTACTTACTTCATCAATATACAATTTTTGACTATTTTTATTATTAATTTCAGGAGAATTTTCAAACTCGTCGAATAATCTCACAAAATAAGAAGCAAAAGATCGGCGACTTTTTTAACAGGTATATTTAAATGACCGTTAGAAAAAAGCAAAACATCAAGATCAAGATAATCAACTGTACAATTATTCTATCTAATATAACGGCACTGTTGAGTGCGGTTTAATTTTGTTGAAAATATTGACTCAAAAACGTAGGCACGTAAAACAATCTCATCCATTAGCAATTTCGAATAAAACAACGTTTTCTATTGCAAGGAGAGTCTTAAAAAGTCGAAATTAGTGACAAAGTTTGCAGAAAAATAAATCAGCGCTTTTGTGAAAAAGATGCTTTTAATTAACCTAACAATGGTAACTTCAAATTTCAGACAATTAGTTGTAAACCCTTTCGAACAAATATAACTGCATTCTTAGTTGCTGATAATTTTATAAAAATTTGAATGAAAACAAAATATAGTATACCCTGTTTTCCATCATACATTGATTACTTACTTCATCAATATACAATTTTTGACTATTTTTATTATTAATTTCAGGAGAATGTTCAAACTCGTCGAATAATCTCACAAAATAAGAAGCAAAAGATCGGCGACTTTTTAAACAGGTATATTTAAATGACCGTTAGAAAAAAGCAAAACATCAAGATCAAGATAATCAACTGTACAATTATTCTATCTAATATAACGGCACTGTTGAGTGCGGTTTAATTTTGTTGAAAATATTGACTCAAAAACGTAGGCACGTAAAACAATCTCATCCATTAGCAATTTCGAATAAAACAACGTTTTTCTATTGCAAGGAGAGTCTTAAAAAGTCGAAATTAGTGACAAAGTTTGCCGAAAAATAAATCAGCGCTTTTGTGAAAAAGATGCTTTTAATTAACCTAACAATGGTAACTTCATATTTCAGACAATTAGTTGTAAACCCTTTCGAACAAATATAACTGCATTCTTAGTTACTGATTATTTTTATAAAAATCTGAATGAAAACAAAATATATAGTATACCCTCTTTTCCATCATAAATGGATTACTTACTTCATCAATATACAATTTTTGACTATTTTTATTATTAATTTCAGGAGAATTTTCAAACTCGTCGAATAATCTCACAAAATAAGAAGCAAAAGATCGGCGACTTTTTTAACAGGTATATTTAAATGACCGTTAGAAAAAAGCAAAACATCAAGATCGAGATAATCAACTGTACAATTATTCTATCTAATATAACGGCACTGTTGAGTGCGGTTTAATTTTGTTGAAAATATTGACTCAAAAACGTAGGCACGTAAAACAATCTCATCCATTAGCAATTTCGAATAAAACAACGTTTTTCTATTGCAAGGAGAGTCTTAAAAAGTCGAAATTAGTGACAAAGTTTGCCGAAAAATAAATCAGCGCTTTTGTGAAAAAGATGCTTTTAATTAACCTAACAATGGTAACTTCATATTTCAGACAATTAGTTGTAAACCCTTTCGAACAAATATAACTGCATTCTTAGTTACTGATTATTTTTATAAAAATCTGAATGAAAACAAAATATATAGTATACCCTGTTTTCCATCATAAATGGATTACTTACTTCATCAATATACAATTTTTGACTATTTTTATTATTAATTTCAGGAGAATTTTCAAACTCGTCGAATAATCTCACAAAATAAGAAACAAAAGATCGGCGACCTTTTTAACAGGTATATTTAAATGACCGTTAGAAAAAAGCAAAACATCAAGATCAAGATAATCAACTGTACAATTATTCTATCTAATATAACGGCACTGTTGAGTGCGGTTTAATTTTGTTGAAAATATTGACTCAAAAACGTAGGCACGTAAAACAATCTCATCCATTAGCAATTAAGAATAAAACAACGTTTTCTATTGCAAGGAGAGTCTTAAAAAGTCGAAATTAGTGACAAAGTTTGCAGAAAAATAAATCAGCGCTTTTGTGAAAAAGATGCTTTTAATTAACCTAACAATGGTAACTTCATATTTCAGACAATTAGTTGTAAACCCTTTCGAACAAATATAACTGCATTCTTAGTTACTGATTATTTTATAAAATCGGAATGAAAAAAAATATATAGTATACCCTGTTTTCCATCATACATTGATTACTTACTTCATCAATATACAATTTTTGACTATTTTTATTATTAATTTCAGGAGAATTTTCAAACTCGTCGAATAATCTCACAAAATAAGAAGCAAAAGATCGGCGACTTTTTAACAGGTATATTTAAATGACCGTTAGAAAAAAGCAAAACATCAAGATCAAGATAATCAACTGTACAATTATTCTATCTAATATAACGGCACTGTTGAGTGCGGTTTAATTTTGTTGAAAATATTGACTCAAAAACGTAGGCACGTAAAACAATCTCATCCATTAGCAATTTCGAATAAAACAACGTTTTCTATTGCAAGGAGAGTCTTAAAAAGTCGAAATTAGTGACAAAGTTTGCAGAAAAATAAATCAGCGCTTTTGTGAAAAAGATGCTTTTAATTAACCTAACAATGGTAACTTCATATTTCAGACAATTAGTTGTAAACCCTTTCGAACAAATATAGCTGCATTCTGAGTTACTGATTATTTTTATAAAATCTGAATGAAAACAAAATATATAGTATACCCTGTTTTCCATCATAAATGGATTACTTACTTCATCAATATACAATTTTGACTATTTTTATTATTAATTTCAGGAGATTTTTCAAACTCGTCGAATAATGTCACAAAATAAGAAGCAAAAGATCGGCGACTTTTTAACAGGTATATTTAAATGACCGTTAGAAAAAAGCAAAACATCAAGATCAAGATAATCAACTGTACAATTATTCTATCTAATATAACGGCACTGTTGAGTGCGGTTTAATTTTGTTGAAAATATTGACTCAAAAACGTAGGCACGTAAAACAATCTCATCCATTAGCAATTTCGAATAAAACAACGTTTTTCTATTGCAAGGAGAGTCTTAAAAAGTCGAAATTAGTGACAAAGTTTGCAGATAAATAAATCAGCGCTTTTGTGAAAAAGATGCTTTTAATTAACCTAACAATGGTAACTTCATATTTCAGACAATTAGTTGTAAACCCTTTCGAACAAATATAACTGCATTCTTAGTTACTGATTATTTTATAAAAATCTGAATGAAAAAAAATATATAGTATACCCTGTTTTCCATCATACATTGATTACTTACTTCATCAATATACAATTTTGACTATTTTTATTATTAATTTCAGGAGAATTTTCAAACTCGTCGAATAATGTCACAAAATAAGAAGCAAAAACATCGGCGACTTTTTAACAGGTATATTTAAATGACCGTTAGAAAAAAGCAAAACATCAAGATCAAGATAATCAACTGTACAATTATTCTATCTAATATAACGGCACTGTTGAGTGCGGTTTAATTTTGTTGAAAATATTGACTCAAAAACGTAGGCACGTAAAACAATCTCATCCATTAGCAATTTCGAATAAAACAACGTTTTTCTATTGCAAGGAGAGTCTTAAAAAGTCGAAATTAGTGACAAAGTTTGCAGAAAAATAAATCAGCGCTTTTGTGAAAAAGATGCTTTTAATTAACCTAACAATGGTAACTTCATATTTCAGACAATTAGTTGTAAACCCTTTCGAACAAATATAACTGCATCCTTAGTTACTGATTATTTTATAAAAATCTGAATGAAAAAAATATAGTATACCCTGTTTTCTATCATACATTGATTACTTACTTCATCAATATACAATTTTTGACTATTTTTATTATTAATTTCAGGAGATTTTCAAACTCGTCGAATAATCTCACAAAATAAGAAGCAAAGATCGGCGACTTTTTAACAGGTATATTTAAATGACCGTTAGAAAAAAGCAAAACATCAAGATCAAGATAATCAACTGTACAATTATTCTATCTAATATAACGGCACTGTTGAGTGCGGTTTAATTTTGTTGAAAATATTGACTCAAAAACGTAGGCACGTAAAACAATCTCATCCATTAGCAATTTCGAATAAAACAACGTTTTTCTATTGCATGGAGAGTCTTAAAAAGTCGAAATTAGTGACAAAGTTTGCAGAAAAATAAATCAGCGCTTTTGTGAAAAAGATGCTTTTAATTAACCTAACAATGGTCACTTCATATTTCAGACAATTAGTTGTAAACCCTTTCGAACAAATATAACTGCATTCTTAGTTACTGATTATTTTTATAAAAATCGGAATGAAAAAATATATAGTATACCCTGTTTTCCATCATACATTGATTACTTACTTCATCAATATACAATTTTTGACTATTTTTATTATTAATTTCAGGAGAATTTTCAAACTCGTCGAATAATCTCACAAAATAAGAAGCAAAAGATCGGCGACTTTTTTAACAGGTATATTTAAATGACCGTTAGAAAAAAGCAAAACATCAAGATCAAGATAATCAACTGTACAATTAGTCTATCTAATATAACGGCACTGTTGAGTGCGGTTTAATTTTGTTGAAAATATTGACTCAAAAACGTAGGCACGTAAAACAATCTCATCCATTAGCAATTTCGAATAAAACAACGTTTTTCTATTGCAAGGAGAGTCTTAAAAAGTCGAAATTAGTGACAAAGTTTGCAGAAAAATAAATCAGCGCTTTTGTGAAAAAGATGCTTTTAATTAACCTAACAATGGTAACTTCATATTTCAGACAATTAGTTGTAAACCCTTTCGAACAAATATAGCTGCATTCTGAGTTACTGATTATTTTTATAAAATCTGAATGAAAACAAAATATATAGTATACCCTGTTTTCCATCATAAATGGATTACTTACTTCATCAATATACAATTTTTGACTATTTTTATTATTAATTTCAGGAGAATTTTCAAACTCGTCGAATAATCTCACAAAATAAGAAGCAAAAAGATCGGCGACTTTTTTAACAGGTATATTTAAATGACCGTTAGAAAAAAGCAAAACATCAAGATCAAGATAATCAACTGTACAATTATTCTATCTAATATAACGGCACTGTTGAGTGCGGTTTAATTTTGTTGAAAATATTGACTCAAAAACGTAGGCACGTAAAACAATCTCATCCATTAGCAATTTCGAATAAAACAACGTTTTTCTATTGCAAGGAGAGTCTTAAAAAGTCGAAATTAGTGACAAAGTTTGCAGAAAAATAAATCAGCGCTTTTGTGAAAAAGATGCTTTTAATTAACCTAACAATGGTAACTTCATATTTCAGACAATTAGTTGTAAACCCTTTCGAACAAATATAACTGCATTCTTAGTTACTGATTATTTTTATAAAAATCTGAATGAAAAAAAATATATAGTATACCCTGTTTTCCATCATACATTGATTACTTACTTCATCAATATACAATTTTGACTATTTTTATTATTAATTTCAGGAGAATTTTCAAACTCGTCGAATAATCTCACAAAATAAGAAGCAAAAGATCGGCGACTTTTTTTAACAGGTATATTCAAATGACCGTTAGAAAAAAAGCAAAACATCAAGATCAAGATAATCAACTGTACAATTTTTCTATCTAATATAACGGCACTGTTGAGTGCGGTTTAATTTTGTTGAAAATATTGACTCAAAAAACGTAGGCACGTAAAACAATCTCATCCATTAGCAATTTCGAATAAAACAACGTTTTTCTATTGCAAGGAGAGTCTTAAAAAAGTCGAAACTAGTGACAAAGTTTGCAGAAAAATAAATCAGCGCTTTTGTGAAAAAGATGCTTTTAATTAACCTAACAAGGGTAACTTCATATTTCAGACAATTAGTTGTAAACCCTTTCGAACAAATATAACTGCATCCTTAGTGACTGATTATTTTTATAAAATCTGAATGAAAAAATATATAGTATACCCTGTTTTCTATCATACATTGATTACTTACTTCATCAATATACAATTTTGACTATTTTTATTATTAATTTCAGGAGATTTTCAAACTCGTCGAATAATCTCACAAAATAAGAAGCAAAAGATCGGCGACTTTTTAACAGGTATATTTAAATGACCGTTAGAAAAAAAGCAAAACATCAAGATCAAGATAATCAACTGTACAATTATTCTATCTAATATAACGGCACTGTTGAGTGCGGTTTAATTTTGTTGAAAATATTGACTCAAAAACGTAGGCACGTAAAACAATCTCATCCATTAGCAATTTCGAATAAAACAACGTTTTCTATTGCAAGGAGAGTCTTAAAAAGTCGAAATTAGTGACAAAGTTTGCAGAAAAAAAATCAGCGCTTTTGTGAAAAAAGATGCTTTTAATTAACCTAACAATGGTAACTTCATATTTCAGACAATTAGTTGTAAACCCTTTCGAACAAATATAACTGCATTCTTAGTTACTGATTATTTTTATAAAAATCTGAATGAAAAAATATATAGTATACCCTGTTTTCCATCATACATTGATTACTTACTTCATCAATATACAATTTTTGACTATTTTTATTATTAATTTCAGGAGAATGTTCAAACTCGTCGAATAATCTCACAAAATAAGAAGCAAAAGATCGGCGACTTTTTAAACAGGTATATTTAAATGACCGTTAGAAAAAAGCAAAACATCAAGATCAAGATAATCAACTGTACAATTATTCTATCTAATATAACGGCACTGTTGAGTGGGGTTCAATTTTTTTGAAAATATTGACTCAAAAACGTAGGCACGTAAAACAATCTCATCCATTAGCAATTTCGAATAAAACAACGTTTTTCTATTGCAAGGAGAGTCTTAAAAAGTCGAAATTAGTGACAAAGTTTGCAGAAAAATAAATCAGCGCTTTTGTGAAAAAGATGCTTTTAATTAACCTAACAATGGTAACTTCATATTTCAGACAATTAGTTGTAAACCCTTTCGAACAAATATAACTGCATTCTTAGTTACTGATTATTTTTATAAAAATC
>JAASAO010000956.1:0-20790 GCA_017311375.1 Mytilus coruscus | reverse complement strand
CAATTTCCTTTAATAGAACACAAAGTTTCACGAAATTACTATTCCAGAATTTACACGATAAGATCCAATTACGCGGTATCTTCAGCCATGCATACACCTACGTTGTCTGGTGTCTAAAAATAGAAAACAACAGGTGTTACAAAATGAAAGAAATCAATTGTTTATATTACTGAAAGTGACATGTCACAGCATGATTTTTTGCACAAAATCACAATGCAATAGAACTAATAATGGAAGAGACACATATGTCTCAGATAATGTGTATTTAATTTTGATCAAATGTTCTGTAACAGTTACAAATTCATTTGTTAATCTCTGTCTTGTATTATTTTTAACTTGTGTATTAAGTACAGCTCTTTATAAGAACCAGGCAGAGTGCCATATACATGTGATTTATGAAGGTTCCAGATTTTATCTATAATTGGCCTAGTAGAAGAAGTAAATGAATACTGCTCAAAAAATAATTTTGAGTGGGAAAATATGAGTGGTTGCTATGGTAACGGACACTCTATTTTTTGGTTGTTAAGCGTGGTAAAATCTTTTAAAAATCAGCTAAATCACTAAAATTCAGAGCCTGTTTATGAATAGTATCATGCATTTTTCATTAATGTTCATATGTAACATTGATACAATTTGGCTTAAGCATCATTTTAGTGAAGATTGCATGTCAACCAAATTTGTAAATTTTTTGAAAAATTTTGCCAAAAATGCATATTTTCAACTTTTCTGAAATAGGAATTTTGGCTAAATTATCAAATTTTCTGTGGTGTTTTTCAGAAAAGTGCAAATGTGTACAGAATAGTTAGCACTGTAGTTATGAAGTTTGGAAACTACTTTACCAAATTAAATAGAAAATGCGTGGGACTTTCTTTAATTTTATCACCATAGCAACCAATTTTTTCCTTGGAAACGGATTTATTATTTGCAGAATATTGCAGTTTAAGAGCTTAAATGTCCTGAATTGTTTCATAACCGATAAGAAAATACATAAAAGCATCCGCTAACACTAAATTACCATTGTTAATAGTTGCTGACTTCAATGGTTAACACGGAAACACATATTATCCATAGCAACATCTATTCAAAAACTGCATTAATAGAAATTTATGTAAAAAAAAAAATAAATAGAGGGTGTTTATATTCAAATTGGAATATGACTGCATGCTTTGCTTCACTCACAGTCTTGTCTGTTCTTTTCATAAGGTTCAACAAATGTAATATATAATTTAACATTGGGGTTGGAAGGTTGGGACAAAAAAGGGGGTAGGTTCTATT
Organism: Mytilus coruscus; assembly: GCA_017311375.1. Classification (NCBI taxonomy): domain Eukaryota; kingdom Metazoa; phylum Mollusca; class Bivalvia; order Mytilida; family Mytilidae; genus Mytilus; species Mytilus coruscus. The sequence goes on along the minus strand of JAASAO010000956.1, from coordinate 19,515 downwards.
TTTAAAAATATCATACATGTAGATTTTGAAAAGATAACGCTTTGGTCGGAGAGCCTGATTATAAATAGAATCAATTTTTTTTCAGAAATTTCGATATAACATCGATACTAGGTTTGAGCTTCAGAGCTTAGTTAAGGAAGTTCTCTTGTCATGTTTTGGGATTTTGTCAAATTTTCGAAACCTCTGGTTTTATTCATTTGAATGCCTAAAAAAATTGGCCATTGACCCCATTTTTCTTTTTATAAATCTTTACATGTATAATGATAAGCCATTTGTAAAAGTCTTATAAAATTTCAATTATTCTTTAAAAGTTTTGAGAATGTAAACTTGTTATGGATAAAGCTATGAAAAGTCAAGAGAGAATATTTTCCGCCAAATTCTAATGGCTAATATCTCGAAAACAAGCACATTGACCTGTACATTTTTAAAATCTTTTGATTCCTTTATTAATCCCTATCGATATTAACTAGTGTTTTGAAAAGTTAATTAATTTGAAACTGAGAAGCGAACTCCTTAAGATTGCAGTTCAACCCTACTTTTAGATTTTTGTTAAAATATACAAAAAACACTTATTTTCATTTTTTTTTGAATCATGGAGTTTTGTGAAATTATCAAATTTTCTCATATGTTTTTTTATTGAAAAGTGTAAATAAGTAAAGCATAGCTAGCATTGTAGTAACAAAGTTTGAATACTACTTGACCAAAATAAATAGAATACTGCGTGGGGTTCTCTTGAATTTTATCACCATATTAACGTATTTTCCCCTTTGAAACAGCGTTATTATTTGTTGACTTCTGCAGTATAGGGAATTCAATATTCTCAATTGTTTCCAAACCTTTATGAAAATACATAGAAGCATATATATACTCTAAATCTAAACTACAACGACTAAGTATTATTACAACAGTTGCCATGGTAACAAATATCACCCATAACAACATCCAATCAAAAGATATATAATATAATTTTATGTAAAAATTATGTTAATAATTTTCATTTTTCTAATGGGAATATAACTGCATGCTTTAATCTGTTTAACTCTCAGTCCTGTCTTTGCTCCTTGAGAAGACTCAACAAATTTGAATATACACACTGTAGCATTTTGGGGAGAAGTGGAGGTTTGGTAGTTTTGTGTGAATCTTTCATAAATCCATATAAGGAAAATTGAGAGGTTTAGCTATAAAACCTGGTTTAATCTACCAATTTCTACATAAGAAAATGCCTGTACCAAGTCAGTTATATATGACAGTTTTATCCATTTGTTTGATGTGTTTTAGCTTTTGATCTGTCATTTGCTTATGGACTTTCTGTTTAGAATTATCCTCAGTGTTCCATATATTTGTTATTTTACTTTTTCCTACAACATTTGGTTTCAATCTGGTAATCTATAATTATTCATGAAATGTTACTAACAGATGATGGACTTCATGGAATTGCAATAGCACATTCTAGCTTTTGTGAAGGTCCATGTAATTTTGAAAGTATTGCTCTGACAATATAATGTCCTTCACCAATGGGAAGAAATTATGAAATTTTGGCAAAATTCTAATTTTCCTAGCACAATAACTTTCACAAATTTAATCCAAACAGCAAGAGACTCAACTTGAAATCTCACTTATAAATATAAGCTTATAAACCCATTATAGAAACATTTGGTTTAAGCATTTCCAAACTGAAACTGCAGTGACAAGGACAGACAGATGGACGGACTGACCAAAAGAAAACATATAAAGTCATGGTCTTTTAGAACACTTCACACATAACAAAGGTAAAATCTCTTTGTTATTACTGTGCTACAATCAGGATAATGCAATGCTAAGGTGTACATTAACTACCTCAGATATACTGCACAATTCAAATGTACTCATACCTTAAAGGGCTGATCCTAGACTTTGAAAGAGGTGTAGTTCCATAAAATAAAATAAACAGCTGCCCCATGAGCGCATGTTACGCCTCGCTTTTCAAAGAATAAATTTCAATAACTTCTCAATGTCATATCACAAATTCATGAAAAATAAAGGAGGTTATGTTAATTGATATAAACCCAACTCCAAAGTTCGGCCGTTAGGTTTTCTTGTTTGGATTGTTTTACATTGTCATTTTGGGACCTTTTACAGCTGAGTATGCGGCATAAGCTTTGCTCATTGTTGTAGGCCGATGATAACCTATAGTTGTTAATTTCTGTGTCATGTTGGTCTCTTGTAGAGAGTTGTCTCATTAACAATTATACCACATCTCCTTTTTAAATTAACAGAAAAGATGAAAAAATCTAGATGAAAGTCGAAAATTATTATATGGTATGTATGACAGAAAAAAAGGGCTCCAGAAAGGTTCTCATAAGATGGTCACTTTAAGGCAAATTATACAGTTGACATGCAGTGGCACCAACAAAATTCAAACTTGATCTCTGTTTTGTGGTAATAAGCATTGTGTATATATATGTTTCATAAGATTTGGTTGAGGCAAACTAAAACTATAAAATGGAAACCAACTTTGTGACGACTATTGTACTGACGGACATGGGTTAAACCTGCTACCCCCAATTGGCGCGCCATAAAAGTGTTTATTTTAGTTTTTGGCCTTGTACCTTGAAATCAAATGTGTGCAATGCACGGGACATTGGAAATTTGTTCTTTTATTTCACATGGGACACTAAAGTCTTGTATTCATGAAAGATTACAACTTGTTGGGACTAGAAAGCATTGATAGTTACAAAGAAAAAAATAAGATTGGTATGTACTGCGCTGATTCTAGTGTTGCAGTTAATTGAATAAGACCATGTGTGGAATTTGTCTTCAAATTATTACTGTTATTAATCTTGTATTTATGCAGACATTATCAGCTTAGTGGTTTCATTCCAAATCTCGGATTAATGCAAAGTCTTTTATAAAGGTTACAGAGACAGATACAGAAAATAGGGCGTAATTCATGTAAAGGTTAAAAAACGTTGAGAGTAGCAAACGATTTTTTTTGAAGATTCAACCTAAAAAAAGGATACCTTTTACATGTTTACTATCTTAAAAGAGAGGAGGGGATTTCAGAGGATAAGAAGTGTGCTTCAGCTGACCCTCCCTCCCCCACAACACACACACAAAACAAGATCTAATGTTATCGGAATCATAATTTTATGAGATATATGTAGTACGATGCATAGTAAGGAATGATTCATAATTAATACAATTTTGTACAATAATTTTGATTTGATAATATTACCGGTAACAGCATTATTATTTAACCGGGATTAGCACAATTCTTACAATTGTTAAGGGCCATATCTATCTTGCCTTACCATAAGCCAGGTTGGCCGGCAATCCATGAAGTTCATCATCTGTTAACTTTCAAAATTGATTATCAGATAATGAACTCGACACAAAGTCCGACCAAACGCAATTGTCTTTTCAAGGATCTACTTGTATGAAACATTTAAAAAATCAACATACCCCTTTTTTTCCAACCCCAACCCCCAACCCCAACCCCAACCCCAACCCCAATATTACATGATATATTACATTTATTGGACCATCTGAAGAAAAATACCAGACAAGACTGTGAGTGAAGCAAAGAATGAAGTCATATTCCAATTTGAAAATAAACACCTCTATTTATGTACTTTTTACATAAATTTCTATTTATGCAGTTTTGAATTGATGTTGCTATGGATAATATGTGTTTCCATTGTAACAATCAAGTCAACAACACTTGACGATAGTAATTTAAAGTTTGCATTAGGTTTTATGTATTTTCTTATCGGTAATGAAACAATTAATGACATTTAAGCTCTTAAACTGCAATATTCTGCAAATAAAACTCCGCTTCCAAGGAAAAATCGGTTGCTATGGTGATAAAACTAAAGAAAGTCCCACGATTTTCTATTTAATTTGGTAAAGTAGTTTCCAAACTTCATAACTACAGTGCTAACTATTCTGTACACATTTGCACTTTTCTGAAAAACACCACAGAAAATTTGATAATTTCGCAAAAATTCCTATTTCAGAAAAGTTGAAATTATGCATTTTTTGGCAAAATTTTTCAAAAAATTTACAAATTTGGTTAACATGCAATCTTCAATAAAATGAAGCTTAAACCAAGTTGCATCGATGTTACATATGAACATTAATGAAAATGCATGATTCTATTCATAATCAGGCTCTGAATTCTAGTGATTTAGCTGATTTTCAAAGATTTTACCACGCAACAACCAAAAATAGAGTGTCCGTTACCATGGCAACCACTCATATTTTCCCACTGAAAATTATTTTTTGAGCATTATTCATTTACTTCTTCTACTAGGCCAATTAAAGATAAAATCTGAAACCTTCATAAATCGCACTCTGCCTGGTTCTTACAAAGAGCTGTACTTAATGAAAATGAATATTATTTATTATTGAAATATGTGTATACATGTAAAAGAATAATTAAAACTTTGAGAATACAAGAATATTATTGGGCATGCTCTATGAACATTCAAGTAAATATAACTCAAGCAAAATACTTATGACAAAAACAATTCACATATGTTCTTTAAATTGTCAAGGTCTCAGAGTAAAAGATAAAAGACATAGATTATATTTGTGGATGAAATATCAAAAATGTAATATTTTGTTTGTTCAGGAAAGTCACTTCACTGAAGATTTAGAGAAAGACTTAAATTCTGAAATTAAAGGTCAACAATATCATAGCTTTGGAACCTCACAGTCCAGAGGAGTTTCAATTTTTATTAATAATGATTTAGAATACAAATTTATAAATATATTCAAAGGACAAGAGGGCAGGCTACTCTTAATAAATGTTGAAATTGAAGACAGTATTTACACTTTAGTAAATGTCTATGCACCAAATATACCTAAAAAAAGAAATATTTTTTTCAAAAAAGTTAAAGAAGTAATTACAAAAAATAGCTTAGGAATGGTTATAATTGGAGGAGATATGAATGATACTTTAACAAAAATAGATAACAAAAATAAAATGTCAACACAAAAATCAAAACAAACAAAACCAGTATTTAGCCTTAAATCTTTAATTAAAACTCAAAAACTAAGTGATATTTGGAGAGAGCTTCATGGTAGGAAATACAATTTACTTGCGGACGTAAAAATAATCTAAATGTAGCATCTAGAATAGATTTTTCTTAACCTGTCCTGAAATAAGAACTAAAATAAAATCTGCTGATATTAGGCCAGCTATTATAACCCATACAGACCATCAGGCAATTTCTATAAAAATAAAAGGTCGATCAGACCAAAAAGGTAAAGGATACTTTAAAATTAATAATAGTATTTTAGAAAATGAAGAATATCAAAACCTTATTAAAATTCTAATCAAACAATATGAAAAGAAAATTATACTCACCAAGGATATTGGTGTCAAGTGGGATCTTTTTAAAACTGAGGTTAGAGACCATACCATAGCATTCTGCAAAAGAAAAGCACAAAATAATGTAAAAGAAATACATATTTTAGAAAACAAATTGAAGAAATTAAATGAGGGTATAAACAAAAATGTAAATGGATGATATTACCTCTTAAAGAGGAAATTAATATTATAGAAGAAAAACTTGGTAAACTATATGATTCAAAAACAAAAGGAGCACAAATAAGATCTAGAATTAAATGGGTAGAAGAAGGAGAAAACACAAAATTCTTCTTGGCACTAGAAAAGCTAGACAAACAAGAAAAACTATTACAGCGCTCAGAGACAAAGAGGGGTGATACATACAATCCTACAGAAATACTTAATCTTGAAAAAGAGTTTTATGAAGAAATTTATAAAAGTTCAAATCCCAATAAAATTTTATAAAAGATTATGTTATGAATACAGAATGTGATCATGTCCTAACAGGTAAAGAAAGCAATAGTATGGAAGGTTTATTAAGCACTCAAGAATGCACAGATTCATTATTTAAAATGAAACTTAATAAAGCCCCAGGAATTGATGGGTTAAGTGTAGAATTTTATAGAACTTTTTGGGAACATCTTAAAGAGTTTGCAGTCAAAACTTTTAATCTCTCATTTGATAAAGGGGAGTTAACAAATTCACAAAAATTAGGAGTTATTTCCCTTTTACATAAAAAAAATGATCCTCTCAGTTTAGACAATTATAGACCAATAACATTATTGAATGTTGACACAAAATTAGTTGCTTATTCACTTGCTCAAAGGATCATCAAAATATTACCACAAATTATTCATGGAGATCAAAATGGGTATGTTAAAAACAGATATATAGGATATAATATTAGACAAATTCAAGATGTCATAGATTATGCAGACAAATTTAATATAGAGGGTGCCTTACTATTTTTAGATTTTTCAAAGCATTCGATTCATTAGAATGGGATTTTATGTTCTTTGCTTTACAAAATTTGGCTTTAAAAATTCTATGATGAGATGGATAAAACTTTTATATACTGACATAAAAGTTCAGTTTTAAACAATGGGTGGATTTCAAAACCCGTGAGTATATATCGTGGAATACGTCAAGGCTGCCCGTGCAGTGCGATAATTTTGTTATTGCTGTGGAGATTCTTGCTTGTAAAATTAGGCAAGACCATAACCTTAAAGGATTTGAAATCAAGATAGATGGAAAACCAATACTATAAAAATAAGTCAGTTAGCTGATGACACCACTCTTTTCTAAAATCAAAACAAGATATTTCAAAAGCTCTTAACATGATTGAAAAATTTGGATCACTTTCAGGATTACAACTTAACAGATCTAAAACAGAGGGTATTTGGCTAGGAAGCAAAAACATTGTAAAGAAAATATGAAAATATTAACTTTACAGATAAACCAATTAAAAGTCTGGGGATATATTTTGGGCATAACAAAGAAGAGTGTCAAAACTAAATTTTGATAAACAGCTAGAAAAGTCTGCAAAATTATATCTAACTGGGAAAAAAAACTTAACCATGATAGGAAGAATAACAGTTATTAAATCATTAATTATTCCTATAATCACTTATTTGGCTACAGTCTCAACCTTTGGCAAAGAGTATTTAGACAAATTTAAAAAATTATATATGAATTTTATGGAACAATAAGACAGAAAAGTTAAACGCATTGTATTAAGCTATAACCAACTAGATGGCGGATTAAAATGGTAGATATAGATAAATATATAGAATCTATTAAGATAGGTTGGATAAAAGATTAACTGCTGATAAATTTCTTAATTGGATGGTTATACCAAAATTTTATCTAAATAAATTTGGTAGTAATCTACTTATCTTAAGAATGAATACTAATAACATATACTCTATACCGGTACCAAAGAGCTACCAGAATTTTATCTTGATATGATTAAAGTATGGTTAAAAATAAAAATAATAAAACTAAAAGTCCAAATAATTACAGACTTATCCGCCAAGAAGTCATTTGGGAAATCAATTAATTAAATTTCAAAAGAAAACACTTCTTTCCAAAATTGGATAGACAGCAATATCATCCATATAAATGATATTATCGATGAAAATGGAGTCTTTTCAGAAAAATTTATAAGTTTAAAACTAAAAATAAATCAAATTGGATAGCTGAATTCTCAAGATTAAGAAAAGCAATTCCAAAAGAATGGTTAAAAATATTAAAGGAAGAATGTTCAATAAAAACTAGTGTTTTAACAAATAAATCACTATATATAAGTGAAAAAATAATTGCAAACATAAACTAGAAAAATTAGATTTGAAGAAAATTTATTCAATCTTAATAGAATATGATAAAGAAGTTCCAATAGGGTATAATAAGTGGAATAGAGTCTTAAAATGTGAAAACATACTAATTGAAGCTCAATATATGCAAAAATTTATTCACAACTATTTAAAAGATAATAAACTGAAAATGTGCAGATGGAAACTATTACACTTTATTCTTCCAAACAAAGTTTTATTAAAACAATGGAAAATAAGCCATAACTCTACTTGTAATTTTGTAACCTTACAGAAGACTATAAACATTTTTTGTAACATGCCACTTTTTAGATGAGTTTTGAGGAAATATATAAGATACTTGAATTAGTTAAGATTGGTAGACACATTTTCACTGAAAAAATTTAATCTGGGGATATAAAATTCATGATGAACATTATTATGAAATAAACTTTTACTTACAATTATTGTGTTCACTATACACAAAATACACTATTTGTCAGAATATAGAACAAAAATATCAATATATATAATGTTTTAGGTCAGAATTTAAAATAGGATTATTATTACAAAAAATATATTAATATTGAAGGAAAAGGATACTAGAAAAGATATATTCTTATATTTGACAGCATTGTTATATTATTGTCAATATTGTAATAATATGTGTATTTTACAGAACTCCTTGTACTTAAATTGTTTGATAGATGATTTTTTTTTATTTTACAAATTATTTCAATGAGTTTTGAAAGTGAAAGTACCTCTTCCCCAAATCTATATACTGTAACTTTAGATTATACGTAAGATATGCAAATTATGCTTAATATATCATGAGAACAAGATTCTTATGTAAACATACCTTCCGTGGCTAATTCATTTAAATTTGGCAAGCACGTGGTGAAAGCAATTAATCTACACAAAAAATAACAAATGAGTTTACCGTTATACGGACAACAGAGAAATACATTAAACCACAAACCAAATTCAGAACACGCTTAAATAACCCGTTATTCTGTTTTATTCTCAACATCTATCAGATATATATAAAGTTCATATTCAGAGTTATAATTGTAAAATTATAGAAAATAATGTATTAAAGATAAATACTGTACTAATGATAAAGAATGTATTAATGACATATAATATGTAAACTAACAAAATTAAATAGATATAAGATATAGATATAAAATATACTACCTGAAGATACCCTGGTCTTAAGGTACTAACATACAGGGATCTTCACTGTAATAGCTGTACCAGTGAAGAAATCTGTTAACAGCATGTGATATATTGTTGTTGAATAAAAAAAAAAAAAAAAAAGAAATAGTTTAGGGAGCTTATCATTTCTGATTTGTGTATACTCTCCTCTGTCAGTCTTTTTATTCATAACAAATGAATTCCATAAGATAAGTGCAGTTTGACATATGTATGCCCTGTTACTATGGAGTAATACTATTAATTAGAAAATACAGGTCATGTTCTTTTTTTCACTATTAGGCTAATATTGTTTTAGAAATTTTAGCTGCTGAAAATGGGAAAAGCAGCAAAAAAGCATTTTCAGGAATTTTCACAGTAGAGATTGTGTAAAAAATAAATTGGCCCTTTTCTTCTAGTTTTATTCATATCATGCATTGCTAACAGTTGACTTTTGTTGATAGCTAAAATAAAAAAATGTCTGTTATTAAGTTAAAATCAATTCATTGAATGGTGTAAAGATGACAATCTTATCATGCCTCACACAGATAAAGCACTTCAAGACCGTGTCCTACATATTTTTAAACTGTAATTACTACACATCTTGTGAAAATACAGTTACACAAAAGGATATGTATCTCTTAAAAAGAGGTGAGTACATATCATTTATGTAGCTGTAAATTCGTTTAATGATCGTTTTCTTATAGCACTGTATTTTCTGTTGCAGGTTCATACAATGTGCTCATCAACGTATACACCATATCAATCAAGCAGATTATGATGACTTTGTCAGTACAATTTGCAGTGCAAGAAACGCCTTTTGTTTGACTCAAGGAGGCATGATACAATTTCAAGAACTTCTCCAAAGTCTAAGGCGATCAAAATCTTGTCGTAAAGAGTTATGGACAAGGATTGTGAATGGACTGGCAACAGGAATGTTTGATATTGGCATTGAATAGAATTTATAAAAAATCAGGTTCCCATAAAAGTTTATTTTTGACAGTTCTTTGTTTGACCTTATCATGCTTATAGACTTATAAAATACACATTATTTTTGTCATGAATGTAAGTTTATACATGTTTTATTAGTATATGTTAATTATTTAAATTTTTGTTTTATTTATACAAATGTTAGACATTATTGTGTTTATTTTTTCTTTTTTTTCTTGATCATTGTTTTCATTAAATTATATTAGAAACTGAAAGATTCAATGAAGTCCATCAGCATGTTAATTTTACATTTTCAAATTTTATGTTCAGAAGTAAAATTTTTTCCAAAAATAGTAAACCTTTAAAAATATGCATAGGTTTTAAAACTTGTTTATCGGTTAAGAACAATTTCAAAGGTCTAAATTATTAAAAAATTATTTAAAACTGCTTTTTCTTCCAGTTTTATGCAAAATATAAACAATGGTACATAGTGTAGAACGGAATAATAAAAACTAACTTCCATGGAAAGCATTCCAATTTTTGTTTTAAATGCATTAAACAGAAATGAAATTTATGCACTTCAAGACTGATAAAAATAATAATGAATCGATATAATGTTTCTACAATTTATATGTTTACTTTTTATTTGGATGTCATATTTATAATTCTGTGTATAAATTTGTGTTGATGAAGTATTTTACATGTAAAAAGAAAAGAAAAATAGAAAAATAAAATAATGAAAAATATTGTTAATTGAAGGAGTCCAATAAACAACAGCATTTGAAGTGAAGGCTGTAATGATTTTACTGATGAACAACATTGTCTGATATATCAGGCCTTGTTTTTAGAATGGTATGATTTAATTAAACAACCCTGTATACCGCTGGTCTCCATATCAAGAATTCTAAAATGAAAATGAATTGGGTACTGGTTCACCACATTTTTGGTATGCAGATTGTGATGGCTTTTGATTTTAATTGAATAAAATGTATTACAATTACAACATTTAGTTGATATCTACATGCAGGTCACAATTACCTACTTAACAAGAAATTACTTTTTAATATTAATATGCCATAGTAATTATTTGTATTGTTTTTTAGAACATAAAAAGAAAAGATCATTGAGGAAAATTTGGTCACAATGATTTTCTTGAAAAGAATGAACTCATTATTGAATGATGTCTATGACATAGGGTAAATTCCCATCTTGAATAAGTCTCAAATAATGTCTACCATTTTGACCTTTTTCTTTTAATATGAACTTTTTAAAATTTGAATTATAATCTGTAAAAAGGATTCATTAAGAATGTTAAAAATGGTAATATAGAGAAATTTTTGCTACCCCACCCCTTTATATTAATTCAATTTCTTCTCTCCTAGAAACCCCAATAATAATAAAAGATCCATTGGTATATTGTATATTATTGAAACATTTTTATTTCTGTACTTCGATTTTATGTCATATTTTATCACTGAATCCCAACTTCTCGTGTTGTGTAATATATGTCTTCCAAAATTAAAGTATATATATATATATATATATATATATGTATAGAAAATAATATTTATTAAAATATATAAATATAGGCTTTCACTCATCCTGCTTTCCTGCTTATATCATTGAACAGTAAATTTTGATTAGATTATTGATATCTGAAATATTTTAGGAGGAGATGAAACTTCAATATTTCCATAATTAACAATGTTACTCATTAAACGGCCATGTCAATAATATGCTAGAAATGTTACAGTGGAGTTTTATTTGGAAACTTGATGGCTATCTAGTCAAGAAAACCAGATGATATTTACGCATTAATGGTAAACAGTTATAGTTGGATACTAAGGGAAAACAACAATTGCTCTTGGTCTATATCAGTGTACACACTAGGTAACAATACTGTCTTCCTTCATGTGTCAATGACCTTCAGATATGGGATGGAGTTTTGTTAGTTGTTGGTCAAGTGATTTATCCTGCTTGCTCCCATTTACTTTCACAATTGAGTTAAATGCCTTAAAATTCTATAAATATATTTATAGTAACATCAATCTAGTGAAACAATCATATTAGTTATATTTTATAAACAATAAACATCTGAGTATATTCAGAAATTTTTTTTATATCAAAATAAGTTCCTCTTTGTAAAACTACTTGAAACTTCTTGTTTGTTGAAACCGTTACTTTTTCAATTTTGATCTTTTGATATTTATACCAAATGACAAGTTTTCTTAACATTTTTAAAGAGAAACCTGATGGACAAAAAGAAAAATATGATAACAAAATTTCCTTCATAGTTTTTAATTATTTCACTATCCTTTTATTAAGATTCATTTATTTGAATGCTTAAGATAGGTACAACATAAATACAAGTGTAAAGTGCCATGGTATCAACATTCCAATTGAATGTAGTTATAGATGTTGAGATTTGACTTGGAAGAAGATTTTAATTAACTAGCAAATGAATTCATATAATCTAAAAATTTGACAAACATTAAAGATAAAATAGTTAACACAAAGGTGTGCTTGTATATGAACAGATCCAGTCTGTGCTGAGTAAGTCCAATATTTTCAGCTATTGAAAAAAAAATTATTTCATATTTTTATTGTGTCAGTATAACATGTCATCTATTGCATCAAATTATTTCATAGCATTATTACAAATGGAATTGTTGAATCTAGTGAATATACTTTTTTCAGTTGTAAAGTCTTGATTTATTCTATACATTTTAGAGGGCCATTTATAGTTATATTTGTGCTGAATAAATCTGAAAATTATTATAGAACATTAACGATACCCCAAAAATGGTAAACTTCTTGACAACGAAGGTAGACTTTTTCATTATGTTTATTACATTTGTTCATTATTTGCTAAAACTGTGTACTCTTTGTCATATTTTTAAATTGTTGTAAATATTCATTTTTTTTGTGAAGACCCTGTATTTCATTTTATTTAATCACAGGATGATGGTACTTTGCACATATGCTCAAAATAATTAGCTTCATAAAAATCTTGTACAAATATACAGAAGTCATAAGTGTGACTGTTTGTATAAATGTATACGAGAGATGAGTGTTTGGATTTCTAAAATAGTACAGATAAAACAAAGTTTGGTAGCTTAAGATACAAAAATCTCATAGTTTCAGATTAAGTTTACTTTTAGTACACCATTGCATTAGTATAAAAGTAAAACAATAACAGTTAGTCACAAGCAGTTTTAGGAGAGTCAACAGATTACCAGAACTAATTGAATTTTTTTAACCTATTTAAATCTTATTTTCATTCATGGTAATTTATTGCACTGTTATGACATGACATGAGAAAAAAGATGCAAGGTTTATAGATAAACGTAGATATTGGTTAAATTAATATTTGCATGTATTATAGCAAAAAATATTACATGCAAAATCTGAGAATATGTTCCTTTTCTGTTTTCAACACAATCATAAGCCATTGAAATGTTTGCATCATTTATTTACCCAACAGACAGCTGTGTTCATATGGAAAGTTTAAAAAGTTGTTTCCTGTATTAATCTATTTTATTTTGTTCAATATAAGACAAATATTAAAATCCAGTTTCTGCAACAAATATGTGGATTGTACTATACAAATAAGTTTAATATATATATATTTTGTGTAATTTAATGGAAAATTTAATTAACACACATTGAAATACCTCAAGAATTAGTGATTTGAAATTTGTTGAATAGTTTTGCACTTTAAAATACTGAAATCAGTAAACATGTTAAGTTTATTTTGCTTTCAAAGGTAGCCTAGAAATGTTAGAATATAACTTAATAACCACAACTTACAAGTCAGCTTCCACTTTCTACATCAATAGTTTTCCACTTGAGAAGTTATTGTGCTTGAACTATCTACAGACAGCAACATGTTAGTTTACCTTTGTTTGTCTACTTTTGTGATCAAATCTGTCTTTAGTAATGTCCTGATTTTGTTAATATTGGCGTTTAAGCCCTTTTTTCTTGAAAATATGGTAAATATATATTAATGATATTTCCACACTTCAGTAATGTATAGCACTGTTCATTGTATTCACTTCTACATTTACTTTTATCTGTTTAGGCATTGCCTTTATGTCAGTTTCTCAATAATCTTTGTTTATGTTTTAATGTTCACCACTTCAGTCCTCTATCATGGTACAACATTATTCAGTAACTTATAAGTCGCTGTGAATATCATGTTTTCTGATGAGTTATTTAAGCTAGGACATTCATGTTTTTTCATACGCCATCTAGGATATGAAGAATTTTCCTGAAATTTCTTTGAAGTCATTTATTGATTCTTTAATATTTTCTCATGAGGTGAAATGGCAATGAAAAATTTGAAAAGATCAGGATTAATTGAAATTTAGTAAATATTAAGATATAAGACACCAGTTCTCTTTAGCTGTGACGGGCAAACAGTTATTTGCATATTGAGTGAAAAGTTATTTTCTCTCCAATAGATTTTTTGCTCTTTCTCCCCCTTTAAAAAAGAATAATATAAGAAAATATTATGTCACAGGAGAAAGTATTCTCATGAGCAGAATTTCATGTTCTTTTGGATCAGACACCTTGTCCCAGAGTTCTTCATGCATAGAATTATTAAGAATTTTAGCATCAAATGATAAGTTAACAAAAAAGGAATTGTATATAATATTCAGAAAGGTCATGTCAATTTTATCTTGTCAATCATTTAGATTCCCTCAACAAGAAATTACGGTTGCAATTTTATCACCATTTATCTAAAAAAGGAACTAAAATATCACAAAAAGTGCAAAAAGATGTTTTGAACAGCTAAGAGATATTGGTTAAATGACACCATCATTACTGCTTTCATAGAGAAAGCTATTTGGAACGTTAGCTGTTCCATTGGACAATCATTGGAATAAAATATTGAAAGAATAACAAATAAATGAATGTGATTGAAACTCTAACTAACAGCATATGTAAATGTATGGTTAGTAATTAACAGAACATTCAAAGTTATCAAAATTTATACTTTTTAATTGCTGTTTTCTGCATTTGTAGGATAACATCCAGTTTCTGCATATTATAATGCATAAGAATAAAACTTCCCTTTCTTCAAAAATCAAATACTGCTTATTGATGTTTAACTTCTGTTGGTTCATTTTCAGTAGTACCCCAATTGCCTTCTATATTTTAATTAATAGAAACCTTTTCATTTGACCAATAATATTGAGCCAATAGAAAGTGATGCTAAATGCAGTGAACAGCAGTACAGAATAATTAGTTTCAAAAACTTTCACAAATTTTTTTAGTATTAGTCCATTCAGTATGTGAAACGAAAAACACATAAAGAACCTTGTAAAGTTGTCAGATTGTATGAAAAGGAAAAGCAGAACTGTACATCCTAAGACATTCATATAAAAATGTGACCATACCATTACAAATGTATCATGATTATATTAAAGAAGCATCAGAGTGGAAATGCTTTCATTTTATGTGTGAAATAAGTTTAATATTCAGTCAAAAAGTGTTTATAAGTATCTATACATACATTTTATATTTTTCAAGTCCCAGTTTGTAACTGGTCTGTGAATGTTAGAGCTCTGTCATATTTGTTCCCAGCATTCTTTATATAGCATTATTAACAACAGAATAAATTATGCAATGGTATGGAGGTATGAATGCCAGACATCAACAAAATAAATGATATTATGAAAAGTGTGTCCATTTTAAATAATTGCCCAATAGCTTCATAACATTCTATGTTTTATCTTCAATCTGGATTGTGATAGAAAGCCTGGAAATGATTTTTTTTCCATGTGAATAACTTAATAAGGTGTTCCATTATTTGTTGGATACAACCATAGTGGTCTTGTGGTAGGGTGTTCACCTCGAGTTCTGGTGGGCTAGAACCTAAATAAAAAACTTCAAAGTTCGTATTTTCTGCTTCTTTGCTAAACATACGGCATTAATTAGTAAGAGCAAAGACTGGTCGGCTCGGAGTAAGATAATGTGTTGGGGAAGGTGAAGATGTCTTCCTGCATACTGTTACCTTATTAACTAGCACATTTAAAATCTGGCTCAGTGTATCAGTCTAGTACAAAGCAAGGTTGATATTCATATCACATTAACATGTTCTGGTCCTGAATATGCATTTGACGCAGGATGTTAACTAGCCATCCATCGTCATCATCATCATTAATTATTGGCATTGAGATAAGAGGTATATTTCAAATTACTGTAAATTCAGAAATTTTGCAATATTTTTATTGAAATTTGCAATGGGAAAGGTATTGAAAAATAAAACTTGCAATTAAAATTTGCTTGCATTAATTGTATGCATCATTTCCTTACGCAATAATTAATCTCACATTTTGATCAGTTAAAAAAAAAAAAAAAAACGCAAAAAATTCTGAATATACAGTTCAAGTTTTTATGTCCTGATTGTTTTCCTTGGTTAACACAAGTATGAAAGCTTTGGTTAAAGGAAAGATAGTTTAGGGAAACCAAATATACATCAAAATGTGGTCTTCAAAAAAAGATGTCAGAAGGAAGGAAAGATAGTTTAGGGAAACCAAATATACATCAAAATGTGGTCTTCAAAAAGATGTCAGAAGGATGCAATAACATTGTGCATGATGTTCCTACAACACGACGTTACACCAAAATGGGATGTCAAAGAGTGTTTTCTGAAATTTGGACGTCGATTAATTAAATTTGTTAGTTTCATTCGTTTTTTTTATATGTTATGGGTTGATTCTGTCTCTGTTATTTTTGTGATGTATTTTACAATGAATTACCTCAAGTTGTAGAAATAGATTAACAATGTTTACCCTTAATTCCCCTTAAAATGCTGTATTGTCGTAAATAATGTAGGAAGGCAAAATGGGACGGAATTATTAAAAAAACAGTTTTCCATAAATAAATTAAAACATAATTTTAGAAGCACAAAACTTTAATCACAGGCTGCTAAATTTTTATGGTGCATATCATATGTCATTGTAAATTTTCCATATCTTGATTCAACCCCAATACAAATATATCCCACACTCTGCAAGTAAATCATTTTTTTTTACCCTTGATTAATTTGAAATGAATTGTACTTTCCTTGACACACAATTTGTCGAAATGCAGCCCTTCAATTATTTGAACCCCGGCTTCAAAATTATTTCCCCAGTCATCTCTAGTTTCTTGCTTAAGTTTTCTAACGTCTGATGTACTTTTTAAATTTTAGAAATCTTCTCCTGAATCGTCTGTAAAAACGGGTAATACAATCCCGGGTTGTATTATCTCAATGAAACTGTTTTCGTCGATGTTTGCAATTAGTCTTTCAGTTACCTCCGTTTCATGCACAAGTTTATTTTGACGAAAAGGTCCGGCTTCGCTAGTACATGAATTAGTTTCAGTACGACAGTTATAACATAAGTAGCAGGACAAGTCGTGAACTAAAACTTTTCAGTACTTGTACTTTTAATTTGGTGAATGTACCTTACTGAAGGGGCGACTTTAAATGATCTATATCTATTTCAGGGTACTTCCGCAACATAACGAAAAATTCACCTTTAACATATAGAGGACTGTCTTGGTGTCCCCAAATTGTCTTTGCAAAAGTTGTACATATCATTCGCATTCTGAATCAAACATTTGCCTCTAGCAACAATAAATCACTAAAAGCTAAAAATGGTTATAAAATATCAAAATTTAATCTGTGTCGATCTATGTTCCGAGTTTGTCAATATGCACTATTCTGTTTTCGACAGCCTTCAATATCTTTTTCCAAATTTCACCACACGATTTGTTTTTATTATCAGGAACATTTAATTGAAACAAATTTAGCACATGCAACGTCGGAAATAAGCGTTTTTCGGATTTTTCGACGTTTTCACCCGTTTGGACAAAATGACTACCGTTTTGTAATGATTCGTAGCATTTTATTCCTTTCAGACCCAAGCATGTAGTTAATAAAAAACAAATCTAGGCATTGTGTACTCTTCGTGTAACTTACTTTTGTTTTTATAAATTATAAATATCTTATTGAAATATCAGGTAAAAAACCCGCATTAATTGCTTTGACAAATGAAATGTCAACTTGGACAAAATGACTACCGCTTGAAAAACGACTGTAAAGAGAAGATTTTATAGAATCTACAATATTTGAACTCACGAACAATGAGGCAAATATTTGTACTATTGGTAGATGTTATTATTATCTTAACATTTTTAGACATTTTCTGCTATATCTACTTATAAAATACACTTTCAGTCGTTGAGTCAACGAAAAACGTCGTTGGACATTTTTCTTATTCCAGCTTAATATGCAGCCGCCGAGTCAAATGAAATTTGACAAAATAATGACTTAATTGTCACAAAGAACCGACACATGTCGTTGTTCTCGCCAAGTTTCAGGAAGATCAGAGAATAAGAAATAGGATCACTATACATAAGAGTTAAAACAGTTGTTCAAAAATGTAACGTTGGACATCCGTTTTTTCACATATAGCTTTGTTGTTTTAATCCTCAAATATACTAGATATTACTAAGCATATGACCAAGAGCTAAAAGAACATTATTGAAAACATGTACTGAATTTGTTTTTATTGGGGTTAGTGTTTGCTAACATTTTTTTTTTATGGTTGAAGGAAATGCCGTAGATTCTTTTTTAAATCCTATGGGTTGTAGGAACAGCGTGCGTAACGTTAATGGTATAGTTTTATTTTGTACATTAAGCTCCTAATAAAAGTTAAAGATAAAAGTTATGTACAACAGACACTTAGAAATTGTATAGAAATGTAAAACAGTGTGAGAATATTTTAATGAAACTTTTATAAAAAACAAAAACAAATGGGAATTACCATGATAGCTTTCTAATCACCGTCTTAATATACAATTTGTGTTTAACATTAAGAGGTGAGGAACGATTGGCCATGAGACCACTTTCTACAAAAGAGTAAAGGACAATAAGGCAATAAGCTACAGGTTTTCAATTATGAGCAAAAACGTGTACCCTATAGAAATTTCAAAAGACCATGTTAAACAAAAAGTCAAACAGTTCAAAAGAGAAAAATTATGGCCTAATTTATATTAAAACAATTATGGAAGACAGCAACTATGTAATGAAAACCACTGGATAACATGCCTGCAAAACTCTCCCCTAAAACGGGATTGGTTTAACAGCTGAACATTAGAACAAAATACAAATCAGTTGGATAGGGCTTGGCTCATTATATAAATACTAAGCAATGCTTGCTTGCTTGCTTGATTGTTTGTTTGTATTTTACTCCACTTTCAGCACTTGGCTATATGGTGGTGGCCAGTTTTTGTTGGTGGAGGAAAACTGGTAATTTATCAATTAAGATTGGAGTCTAATGCACCTGCTATGTGCGGGGTTGGAATTCACCTCAGGTTTGACTGGACAGTGATGCAGTAGTTGAATTACCTAGACCACCACTTGGGCACTGAGGCCTCTCACGATACTTAGCACAAAACAAAATGTCTACCAAAAAGACAAAAGACGCAAAGTACCGATCTCAGAGTACTCGCGTTTACTGAAAGCTAACTCAGTACACTAGTTGTCGCCCCTAGTGAAATCACAGATTCTGTAATTCATAGATAGATATTAAATTGTGTATTTCAATAGATGTATTTTATTTTACAGGATTGTGCTCCTTACATATAAAATACTACTCCAACAGAGTTATGCAGAAGAAAGGCTGAAATGAATAAAATATATGTCTCTGGTTTTACGTAATGATAAACCCGGTATCGTTGATGAGTTTTACAAGC
>JAASAO010000283.1:0-20993 GCA_017311375.1 Mytilus coruscus | reverse complement strand
TTGAAGTTAAAATAAGCGAGCGAAGCGATGATTACCTTGAAGAAAATGATACATTTAAATCTAAAAATATTATTCCTTTGATTAAAGTTTTTAAAGAGGGTTATAAAGAAATAACAAAATAAATTAAATTTCAGGACATGGTTTTCAAAAACATATTCATAAATTTTGTCAGGTCTAATAAACATCCCAACCAGGAGGAAACTTAGATAACTTTTACCTTTAAACTTTTCCATTACTTCCATTTGTTTTGATGTCAAAGGACATTCTCCATCATCTCTTAAACAACATATCTGATAATTTGATAATTTTATTTTTCCTAATATAACTCTAGCATAAGGATCATCTTTCTCGGTATAAGCTTCAATCATTTTTAAAATAAAAATTTAAATTATATATTTTTAATATCCATAAGGAAAACTTCTAATTAGATTTTCATTTTCATAACATACCATTCTTTTATCAAACATATAATCATAAGCTTTAACTTGTTTAACTGTTTTAAGTTGATGATCTTTTCCTATTTTATGTTGTCATATTTTACAGTTTCATATTTTTCATTTTCATCAGTAACTATTTTTATTTTTTATCTAATGTAATCTTTTCTTCAACTTCAGCATTTAATCTAAAACCTTTACAACAGCTAACTTGTTTTTCTGTATCTAGTTTCATTGAATAATCTTTTGGACCAGCAGATATAAATTGTTTTATGTGATTAGCATTGTGTTTTGAAACAATTTCGTCTGTTAAATCACCTAATTTACTTCCCATCATATTTTCTACTTTTTACATGCTTCAGAACCATCATCATTGTAAATACAAGAATCTGTATCCATGTATAAAACTCTTTCTTGTAGAATATCTAATAATTCGTATAATTTTAATCTAGCATGTGCTGTTGTAAATAAAGCTATATAAACATTTACACTTGGATTAGGTTTAGAATATTCTTCTTTTCTTTATATTCAGTTAATACAATATTTTCATCTAATATCATGGTACTTATATCTTTATATTTTCATTAAATACTATTTTAGTTATATGTTCTAAAGTAAAACAATATTCTTTTGTGTAAAATTATCTCTCATACCAAAATGTCCCCATAAATTATTTAAACATATTTTAGCTATAAATCTTAATCCTGAATTGTGTTTAACTTTGTCAATATCTAGATTATAAGCAGCATTATCTATGATATATTGTATTTTGGTTTTACATTCTTTATCGTTCTCACAATCAGGTTTACAATATTTAGGATCACATTTACATCCTGAAGCTTCTTGTTTATATTTCATAAACGTATCTACATAAAGTTTAAATATATCTGTAGATGTTTTTCAAAATGTTCTAGTTCATATATTTTTGTAATTTATAACCTTTTCTATTGCTTTATCTATTTCTATTGTAGACCAAGTTCCTACTATAACTCTTTCCTCATTAGAATGTATACATTTTCATTTTAATATTTTTACATTCTTTACATCTTTTTATTTCATGTATTTTATCATGTTTATTTAAAGTAGGATCATCTATGTGTTTACATTTAAAGATATTTTATTCATACATGTTCTACATAATCCAAAAGTAATTTATGTGTATTATCACTAGTTAATTGTTTATAAGGTAAAACAGGGTGATACAATCCTTTAGGTGGTAATATTTTACATTTCATTATTCCGAAATAATTATTTTTATATAATCATCTACAGAAATATCTGTATATGTAATAGGATGTCCTATAGGATATTTACAATATTTATTTACTGATGGATACAGAGAACAAAATCTACATATCTACCTTTTAAATCAGAAAGATTATTGTATAATTGAATAGTTTCTGTTCTTCCTCCATAAATGCATCTCTTTTATCAATAGGTTTTAAATGTGGATCAACTTCAGGATATTTTTGTTGATCAAACTCACATTCCCATATTGTATGAATTTTTACATTTGGTTTAGATAATCTTCAATAGTTTTAAGTCTTTCTTTAGTTTGGTCATATAACTCTTTCATAGTTTTTTATTTCTATCTTTTACATATTTCTTCAGGACTATAACATTTTGTACATCCATGCCAATAACATCCAAAAATTCATAAACATTACGCATTTTATTTTCTCTATCATAATAATAACCATCGACTTTATAACATTTATTATTAATGAATAATTTCTTTTCACCTGCTCTTTTAGCATGTTGAATCATTATACCATATTCTAAAGAAATATACTCTAACCATTGTATTGATTTTTGTGAATGTACTTCTTTAATTGTCATCTTTTGTGAATTCCAATTGTTTCATTTGTTAACATTAATGTTTTAAATATTTTTGTACAACATTGAGCAATTGTAATATATTGAAATGGATCAATACAATTATTGGTTATATTTAAAAATAATTTTTATACAATGTACAACCTTTTGACAAAATTAAAACATCCAAAAACAATAATAAAATATTTCTTTATAGAATTTAAATTTTTATCTTTTTTGTTTCATACCATTTGTCAAATTCTTTTTATTTTTGGTAGTCATAGTATCAAAACCATAATATTTTTATCAGGATATTTACCTTTGTATTTTGGTTTTCTGTTGTATTAAAATAATGTGGAAAGTATCCTTTGTTACCTTCAAAACCAAATGTTTTGGGAAAGCAGCTAATCCACACAATGTAAAATTTATTGAATCTATAAATCTTAAATTTATTCCTTTAATAAACATAGCTGTTAATTTTAGTCCAGAAGAAATTATGTTATGTTCAATTTTATTTTTACAATGTATCCTAAAATCGGTTGCATATCATAACCTTTTCCATAATGTGAAATAAAAGTGTAGTCTTTAAATTTGTCTCTTATGAAATATTTACAAAGTTGTCTATTACAGAATTTGTTTCATATTTAATTTTTCTACATCACTAAAACAATCATCTATGTCTAATTCTAACAAGTTTAAATCATCAATATTGAAATCACATTTAAATACTTTTACATAGTTATTTTAAAACAGTAAATATTTTCTAAATCGTAAGCTATACAAAAATTCATTATATGTATTCCTGTTTCTTGATTTGCTTCAAAATCAAAATATATATATTTATTATTTTTTACTTGTTTTGGTACTGATGGTTTCATATAACATAAGTGTTCTTCATTACTTTCCGTGTATTTTTCGTAACATATTAAACATATTTTTCACCACATTTATGGTTTTACCTGTATATGTTTTATTACATTTTCACAAACAAGTTGTTTTCTAATAGTTGTTACTGTATTATCTTTACATGTATGTTGTTCAGTATAACCAATTAAACATAATTTACAAAATCTACGTTTTGCTAAAAATCCTGTTATGTTTGTTATTGTATCAAAATGTTCATCATGATAATATAAATATATTTGTTCGTTGTATTCTTCATTACCATTATATAAAATATGTTCTGTACTATTTGATGTAAAATAATTATTCTCATATCAAGATAATTTTCAAAAATTTTAAATCTTCCAAATCATTTCCTTCTTTTTTTTTTTTCTTCTGATTGTTCATGTAAATTTTCAGCAACTCTTTTTTGTAATGGTCTACCCTCTTTAATGTGTTTTAATTGTGAGTTTGTAAAATTTTCTAACAACTTGTTTGAAGCTAAAGAAGTTACAATTGCTCTTGCTAAACATATTGTATCATTATTTTTTATTTGTATGATACTACTTTTATTTATTGCATCTAATATTTTTAAAGCTTTACCTTTTCCTCTTTTATTGGGTATAATAGTAACTTCAAAAATAACTTCTTCTAAATTTAATTCTTCAGCACTATTTAATAATCTTTCCATTTGATCCATGAATAACTTTTTAACTGTATTATATGTTCTTATAGGCCAGCTTTTATGTTTAGCAATTATGATTTCATGAATAGGTACTATTTTAATTCTTCCATTAGGGTAATCTTTTATAGAATAATCTATCATGTGATCAAAAGCATTTGTAAATGTTTCTGGTTTTCATCCTTTAGACTAATTTTATAATTAAATACATAAATACTTGCTTTATGTATATATTTTTTTATCAAAACAAGTTTATATGAATCTCCTTGCTTGGATAAAATTTTATCCTTTTTGCCTCCATTTTTAAGAAACAATTTTAGTTATATTTAAAATGTCTAAAATAAATCTAACAAATAAATTAGCAGATGAATTACATCATAGAGTTGTAAAATCTTTTCCTAAAAGACGTGTTTATGTCAATTCAATAGATCAAACATGGGCGGTTGATTTGATAGATATGCAACAATATTCAAAACAAAATAAACACTATAAATATTTATTAGCAGCTATAGATATTTTTAGTAAAATGGTTGGTTAGTTCCATTAAAAAATAAAACAGGAGTAACAGTAAGTGAAGCATTTAAAACATTATTTAAAGAAAGAAAACCAATGTATATTTGGTCGGATAAAGGATCTGAATTTTATAATCGACAAGTAAAAGAATTGTTAAAAGATAACATAAAGTTATATTCAACTGAGAATGAGGAAAAGAGCAGCGTGGTGGAACGCTGGATAGGTACAATGAAACAACATATGTTTAAATACTTTACTAATGAAACTTTTAAATATTATGATATATTGGATAAATTAGTTAAAATTATAATAATACAGTACATTCTTCAATTAAAATGACACCTGTTAAAGCAAGTAAATTAGAAAATGAATTAACCGTGTATAAAAATTTATATCAGAAAAGAAAGAGAAAATTAAAAACCTAAACTCAAAGTAGGTGCTAGAGTAAGAATAACAAAAAGAAAGGTAAATTTGAAAAGGGTTATACTACTCGTTGGACCAAAGAAATATTTGTAATTGAAAAGTTTTAAATACAAACCCTGTTACTTATAGAATAATTGATTTAAAAGGCGAAGAAATTAAAGGTGGTTTTTATGATCAAGAATTACAGATGACTAAGTTTTAAATCTCTAGGTACCTGTAAATATTTACAATGATCGATTTAGTTTATTTAAAGTCATATCCTATTGAATTAAACACTTACTTTAGAAACACTTTTATAAAACCTATATAACAAAAGAAATTTAAATGCCTCAATTGCTTAATATGTTATCAAGGCTATAAAATATCAAGTTTCTTTCAATTTTAATGAGTTATCCATTTTAAATAATAATGATCCCAAGGATCAAATGATACAGCAATGATTATTTCAATAAAATACAACACTTCACATCAATACTTTAATATTTACTAACTTATTATAACAAAGAATAACAATACACCCCATTGAGCATTTTATCACATTAATAAGAGAAGATGAGAACTAGTATTGAATTAAATGATAATTGATAATTCTCTCCATTTTATTATCTTTACTCAAATAATCAATACTATGACTGAATTTTTAAATTGTAAGTGATACAATGATAGATGGAATGTAAAAATATCAACAGTTCTGTAATTGGATTATTGATTAACTCCTTAGTTGCAGTAAACACTTGCTTAGTTACACTTTTACAAAAGTAAACAACTCCTTAGTTGCAGTAAACACTTACTTAGTTTCAATAAATACTTACTTAGATACAGTAAACAACTCCTTAGTTGCAGTAAACACGTACTTAGTTTCAATAAATACTTACTTAGATACAGTAAACAACTCCTTAGTTGCAGTAAACACTATCTTAACTACCTAATTGTGACATGTTCATATTCAAAATGGAATCTGAATTGAGAAGATGTAATTTAGTTAAAGTGTCGGATGAATTAGAAAAATTAGAAACGTTGTTAGCAAAACATAATAATACGATAAATTTACAAGATACAGAAATAAACAGTACAAAAAAGGAAATTGAATTGTTGACCGATAGAATAAACAAAGCTAAAGAAGATTTTGGTGATAAAAACAAAAGACGGATTTGGTTGAGATTAACAAGACAAAAGTTAGTGCAAAGACTAAACTCAAAAATTAACAACGAAAAGAACATACGAGAATGAAGAAAAACTACATTGGAAATAAAAATAAGTGAATTGATTACCGAAAGGAATAAGATTGCAGAACTTGTTCGTCAAGACAGCAATTACTAGTAATCAACATTTTAAATCTGCCATCTTCAAAATTAATTTGTGCATCCTGGATTACAAACAGATAAACATTTATTGATTTATTTGCTCCTGCTGTTTTAGTTATTTGGATTGTTATACCTTCAGAGGCATTTTCAATTCTTCTACCTGAACCGTGTAATGAGTTATCATCTGTTGAACGTAAATCTAACCATAATGCATAATTAGTTGTGAGATATTTTTCTAATGTTGTATGAGATAAATTTAAATCTTTTGCAAGTATATTTGTTTCTTTATTTCTTTTAGAATTTAAAGCAAAGAATTTATTTATTTCATCCCATTGTTGATATGCTTTCATTCCTTGACTGTATAGCTGATTTGGAACACCTTCTATTGTCATTTCTACTTTTGTTATATTAGGATTATAATAAGTTTCAGTGCTTGTTCTTTCAGGATCTTCGAACAACATTAGAATTCCTTTCATACTTCTAGCTGGAACATTTAAATTGATATTCCACAATGTATCAGATTTGTTTTTGGTTATTTTTCATGTCTTAGTATTCTATCGTACAAAATAACCATCTTACCATCAACTTGTTGTCTTATCTGTCTTGCTAATTCTGCATCGGAAACCATATCAAATTCTAAACAAATGTTTTTAATTGTGTAACTTGCATCTGTATCTGTAGATTTAATAACGTTGCTATAATTATTAAATGTAAGTTCATATTCAAGTCTATCACCAAGACCTGATTGATAAAAGGCATATGAGTTTCTAATAGTTCAAAATCAAGTGGGATACAAAATCTGTTTTTATATGCTAATGCAATTGCTTCATCACCCGTATCATTTGCTTTATCACCTACACCAACTCTGTGTTTTAACATGTTTGCTTCACCAATACCTTGGTATGCCATATTTGTTCGTTCAGATGAAGATTTCCACAAATCGGTATAACAATGATAAATATCACTATCATCAATTGACATAATTTCATTTCCACTTATACGAATTGTTGTTTTTTTAACTATTGCTCTTCCTATGTTTGGATATATGGTTGCATTGTCGTCTGTAGATGATGTAAGATCTATCTCAAATGCTAATCTTGTTGTTCCTGGAACAATAACATCATTATTGCTTAGATTGGGAATCTCACTAATAGCTGTTGATTTTGATCAATAGTTGAAGGATTATTAGTTATTACTACACTTTGACGAATACCTTTCACACCACGAGGTTCTCTTATTTTTCTGTAAGGATTTAATTTGTTTCCGTATGCCGACATTTTAAGGATTAAATTTGTTATAAAAATAATTCAATTACCGCTGATACTAGAGTATTGATACATGCAGAATTATCACTCTTACTAACAAAACCTATTATATCTCCAGCCTTAACTTCAAAGGTGTATTAAAGTTATAATAACTGTGTGTGACACTACTACCCAAACTTATTCCGTAACCATATGGCTCATTATTATTAACAGTCATCATAACGGCTATATCATCTGTGTTTGTTTTCAGACTTACTAAACCCATACCCAATATTTGTCCTGGAAAGTTCATTACATAATAACCACCATCACCAAAATTAAACATTTGATTTGTATGTATTGAACCATCAATTCCAGCATTTATACTTATTATTTTTCTGTCTGGTTTATTTTTAATATTAGTAACTATATTTTCAACATTTAAAACTCTGATGGTTAGGGCAGCGACACTCCGGCGTAAATCTTTATCCTTAGTATCCATTGTTCGAAGCTCACTCTCCATATTTAATATTTCCTTTTTTATTTCCGATGTATCTACGTGTTTTTTCTTGACACCAAGTATGCTCATTTTATTAAATAAATTATACAATTTCTAAAACACAATTAATTGGTAAATTATTAATTATCTTTTATTATTTTCGTCTCTTATTTCTAATTTCAATTCTGTTATATCACCATTTACCAAATACTTATATTCCGGATTCTCAAATCTTATTGTTATAATATCCCCAAACTCTTTATTTTCAACTGGAACAACAGCCAACAAAGTACTCGGCATACCATCAAGATAATTATAAGAAGTGCTAACTTGTTCCAAATGGATATACAATGATTTATGGATAGCAAAATCTACAAATTTTTTCCATAATGTAATTCATTAGGTTCAATTTACGTTCATTATTAAATCCTAACATATTTTCAAATCTTCATTTATCCTTAACTCAATAGGAGTGTTTAATGAAGCAATACCATTTGTTTCATTTACGGATAATACAATATCTTTTTTTAAATTCATCCGCTATTTGTTGGAAACTATAATAACCATCTTTAATCCTATGAAGTCTTTCTCCTGTTTGTCTTATAACTCCATCATAAACATTATACCAACCTACACTATATCTTATAGATTTTAAACCAATACGTTTATTTCCATCTCTGTTATCAATGTATTGTTGTAAGTTAATTGTCTTATCAATATTTGAAATAGTGTGGTACATTTTAATATAAAAATGATAACAAAAAGAATTTAAATATAATCCAAATGTATCATATAATCCAAGTGTTAAGTATTCTAAAAGATATAAATCTTGTCGATCAAATAATATTTGTAAATCAAAAGAAAACTTTAAAACAGCTTTCCCGATTTATTTCAAAATATATCAAAACCCATCATTACACACCAACGAACCATGGAATACATGGATTCATTCTTCGTTTGATTGGTGGCAATGTCAGTTAAACTTTGCAGTCTGGTGTGCAAGTACAGGATGTGGTGTTTCCTACAATAACCATATACAAAACACTTCAAATCTTACTAAATCACTTTATACATTTCACTTATATTATTGCATTGCCAGAATTTTAAAAGAACTTAAATCACCTTTACCAACAGATTCTTCTTTCTGTTATTACAAAACCCATATGACAAAGCTGCATATCAAAAATTATGCAATGAATTTGATGTTTCTCCAAATACAGATTGGAGACAAAAAGTAGAATCATCATCTAAAGGATTAGGAACTTTTTCTGAATATTATAAACCAAGTGGTGAATACAGATATCATCATTCAGGGGATGGTCCCTTCTTTAATATTCATGATACAATTCGTCATACAAAGATATAAGTATGGCTTGGACAACATTTATATTAGATAAATCAGAGGGTTTTACAAAAGCAGGTATTGAACGTATCAATGAAAGTATTAGAATGTTTGTATGGGCATTATTAGGGGCACAATCTCAAACAAGGGTAGAAATATTAAAAGTAGGAACAGGATTTGATGCACAAAAACAATTCTTAGCAAATGTACAAGATGTTATTAATAGTCCTATCGATTTACCCACTCAGATAAAAAATTATCAAAATGTTTTAAAATACGCAAGTAAAGTTGATTATGCTTATGGACTTGGTTTATATATGTCTCCCAGTGATATGGTATTACAAATTGACACCATTGTTGGTTATAACAACAAAATTGTAATTGCAACAGAAAATCAAACACTCGGTTTAAATGATGATTTAAATAATAAAAATTTTGATTTTACCGGTCTCGATCCTGTCGATTTCCAACCAAATAAACCAAAACCGATTCAACAATCTCAATCAGAACCAAAAAAATCAGAACCAAAAAAATCAGAACCAACACAAAAAAATGAATATGACGAACACGAAGATAATAAAAAAGCAATAATATTTGGAAGTATTGTATTAGGTATTACAGCACTTATTATTTATAAAATTTATTAATTTATTTTTTTAAATATTCCCTAGCAGCAGCATACAATAAACCAACAACCAAAACAAGCAAAGCCCATAAGTTGTTTGCAAACCAATTTACTACGTCTTTTGTTACAGACAATAACCAAGATACAATAGAACCTATAATACCTGGTAATGCAGCTGCTAATTTTCCTGCAAGAAAAGATAATAGTTTTCCAAGATTTTTAATTGTTTTTTATCCAGTCTTGTACACCACCTTTTGATGGTGGAGGAGGAGGAGAAGGAGAAAAGTAGTTCCACCAGTAAATGTCTCAACAATAACACCAATAATCATTCCAAAAGCGGTTAAAATACTAGCTATTGTAATTCCTTGTTCTCTGAATAATGTTTAATTCTTTCACCTAATGTTTTGTCTTCGTATAACACTTTATTTATTGTTTCTTTAATTCTGTTTACTTGACTACGTAGTTTTTCTTTATTAATATTAATTACTTCTAGTCTTGCACTTCTCTCAGATTCCAACTCTCTATTCGACTACTTATTCTATTTATTTGAAATTCATCATTGTCTTCTTTAGCTTGTTCTAATTTAGTATTTTCTTTTGCTAAGTCTTTATTTGTTTCATTCAGTTTTGCTAATTCATTTGCAATCTCTTCTTTTACTGATGTCATTGCACTGATTATACCATCCATCTCTTTTTGTAATATCTGTTTGAGTTTCCATTTCTTTGTAAGATACTCCTGCTTCTACAAGAAGTTTCTATTTCTTTCAGATGTTTCGGTATTACTTGCTGTTTCTAATAATTCTTCTCCTTCTTGTTGTGTAGATATTTCTTTTAATGGAATTTCTATATTATTGAGTTCACGAATTGGTGTTTCATTTAACATTCTCTGAAACTCTGCTCTACCTTCTATTATTCTATCAGATATTTTATAATCGTCTACACCCAAAACATCTTTGATAAATTCGGTACCACCAACACCGTATTCTCTTTGAATAGTGCTAAATTTATAAAATTTTAATACTCCTTTTGATAATATGTTAATGCAATTTCCTACCATATTCATCTTTTACATACAACATTGTTCTTCCATTAAAATCTTCTTTGGTAAAAAAAATCTTTGTAATTTTGTTTGAATATAATTCATTATTTTCGTTATAAAATCTTTTATCATTTTTTCGGTAATTTCTTTTCGCGAATTTTAGTGTCATTTTCTGATAAATCTCTTAATACCTCAGTTTCCTTGTCTATAGAACTTTGAAATTCTTCATCATTTCGAAAAGTAGTTTCTTTTCTTCATCATAATCATCACGATCAAATAAAGTTTTCAAACTCAACACCTCCTTCAGCCATTTTTACATCAAAATTTTTATAGTTCATACATTGGGGAGGGTCATTAACTATTGTAATTTTGTTAAAAAAATTAGATATTTTCCATTTTTTTAATTCACTTCTTACTCTAGCTTCTGTGTCTTCTATCAATTTCTTTCTTTCGCTGTCATTCAATACTGTTTGTGTTTGTTTTGTACGTATATTTTCTTTCATTTTGTTGTAATTTTCCAATTCATCCAAAACTGATTTAAATTCATTCTCACTTATCTGTCCATCAGTTAAAGATTTTGATATCAAATCTTTTATACTGTTTAATTTACATTCTGCCATTGTTTTAATTTCATAATGTTTTTTGATTTTGTTGTTAACTTGCGTCTAGCAAATTTAATTAAACCTCCTAAACTTCCACATAAAATAGCTGTAATCTGTATTGGAAGCAAGATAGGAAAAGCTATTCTATACCAGCTAAAACAACGGAAGTCGAAATTAAACTTGTATCGACACCATCAGTATTGACTCCGCGTTTATATTTCTTGTATAGTGATTTACGTTTATCTCTCATTTATTAATGTTTTTCTATTTCTGTTATTTTTGTAGTCTATAATTTTGTCCATCTTCTGTAGGTAATTCTGGATATAATGGTATATCCATTGATAAATCGGGAGCTGTAGGTTGTTTCATTTTTAAAGTAAAATTGATTTTTTTTTCTCCAAAATCCAACAGAATTTTTCACGGTGTGTTCTCCGACCTTTTTATTTTTGTTTTTGAAATTTTTTGTTGTTTTTTTTTTAGGTGTTTTTAGGTGTTTTATAAAAAGTAAAAATTTTATTTTAGGGAGCAAAGTTTTTTGCTGTTTTGGGTGTTTTTGCTTTTTGGTAAAATTTAGTGTCTTTTGCTTTAAATGAAGGTATTTTAAGGGTCAAAAATTTTTTTTTTTGGGGGTCTGAGGTGTGTGATTATGTAACGTTCCTACATACAAATTCTCTAATAACTCATTATCAGTGTTGTGTGGAACGTGCGCTAGTGGTCATTCACCACTCAGTATAAGTGTTATATAGATATAAAAAGATGTGGTATGAGTGCCAATAAACGTTTCATAGGGGTCATTCCTCTAGAAAACCTAAGTATAATTGTTATATGAACGTCTTTTAGAGGTCAAACACTCCACCAATCTCAGTAAAAGTGATTTATTAATGTTTTGTAGGTGTCTATCCTAGAATAAGTCAGTTCAAGTCTAATAATAATGTTATCCAAGGACATTCTCATCAAAAACTTAGTATCAGTGCTATATGCACGTTATATATAGTTCATACCCGTTGAAACCCGCAATATCTGTGTTATATATGAACGTTATTTAGGTGTCATACACCTCCAGCATCTCAGTAAAAGAGGTATATGTGCGTTTTGTAGCGTTCTTGCCCTAGTTGTTGCTAATGTTTTTCTGGTTATTTGAACTAAGAAAAGTTAAGATATCTTTTCCACCAATCACTGGAAAATTTGACACTTTTGTAAATCATTAGACCATCACTACCAACAAGATCTGTGATCATGGTGATGGACAGCATAAAGTGATATATTGAAAATGTATTGGGATGTACAGATGAACAGACATTGGTAAAACTTTAGGGCCCCTGAAATGAAATTAATGTTGAACATCAGCACAAGCTCACTTGACCTTTTACTATGTTTTATGCCAGGTGAGCTGAAAGGTGATAACACAACATTTTCTAACAAAATTAATATGGGACACACATATCATTGTCCAAGTACCATCAAGTGGGGACACACATGATAGAGTCCTACTAAATGGGGACATGTTTAGTGGAAATGTGGAGAAATCTTGAATCTTTATTTATATTTGCTGATAAAAGTTTTTTTGATAATTCTGAATCAGAGAAGAAACGGACGACAACAGACACCAAGTTGAGGCACAAGCTTACATGACCTTTAATGCCAGGTGAGCTGTTTAGTGAAATTTTGAAAATCATGATTCTACATTTATATTTGGTGTTAATATGTTTTTCTGGTTATTTGAAATAAAAGAAATTAAGGTACATGGATCATGCTGATATCTTTTCCACCAATGACTGGAGAATTTGACACTTTTGTCAATCATCAGACCATCACTATCAACAAGATCTGTGACTGACAGCATCAAGTGATATATTGAAAATGTATTGCGATGTACAGATGAACAGACATTAGTAAAACTTTAAAGCCCTGAAATGAAATTAATGTTGAACATCAGCACTAGCTCACTTGACCTTTTACAATGTTTTATGCCAGGTGAGCTGAAAGCTGATAACACGACATTTTCTAACACAATCAATATGGGACACACATATGATTGTCCAAGAACCATGACCATGACCATATAAGGTATCGTGCTGATATCTTTTCCATCAATGACTGGAGAATTTGACACTTTTGCCAATCATCAGACCATCACTACAAACAAGATCTGTGATCGACAGCATGAAGTGATATACTGAAAATGTATTGGGATGTACAGATGAACAGACATTAGTAAAACTTTAAAGCCCCTGAAATGAAATTAATGTTGAACATCAGCACAAGCTCACTTGACCTTTTATGCGAGGTGAGCTGAAAGGTGATAACAAGACATTTTCCAACAAAATCAATATGAGACACACATATGATTGTCAAAGTACCATCAAGTGGGGACACACATGATAGAGTCCTACTAAATGAGGACATATTTAGTGGAAATGTGGAGAAATCTTGAATCTTTATTTATATTTGCTGATAAAAGTTTTTTTGATAATTCTAAATCAGAGAAGTAATGGACGACCACTGACACCAAGTTGAGGCACAAGCTTACAAAAAAACTGTACATGACCTTTAATGCCAGGTTGAGCTGTTTAGTGGAAACTTTGAGAAATCATGATTCTTTATTTATATTCGGTGCCAATATGTTTTTTCTGGTTATTTGAGATAAGAGAAATAAGGTATCATGCTGATATCTTTTCCTCCAATGACTGGAGAATTTGACACTTTTGTTAATCATCAGACCATCACTACCAACAAGATCTGTGATTGACAGCATCAAGTGATATATTGAAAATGTATTAGGATGTACAGATGAACAGACATTAGTAAAACTTTAAAGCCCTGAAATGAAATTAATGTTGAACATCAGCACAAGCACTTGACCTTTTATGCGAGGTGAGCTGAAAGGTGATAACAAGACATTTTCTAACAAAATCAATATGAGACACACATATGATTGTCCAAGTACCATCAAGTGGGGACACACATGATAGAGTCCTACTAAATGAGGACATATTTACTGGAAATGTGGAGAAATCTTGAATCTTTATTTATATTTGCTGATAAAAGTTTTTTGATAATTCTAAATCAGAGAAGTAATGGACGACCACAGACACCAAGTTGAGGCACAAGCTTACAAAAACTGAACATGACCTTAATGCCGTGGTGAGCTTTTAGTGGAAACTTTGAAATCATGATTCTTTATTTATATTTGCTGATAAAAGTTTTTTGATCATTCTGAATCAGAGAAGTAATGAACGACCACAGACCCCAAGTTGAGGCAGAAGCTACTTGACCTTTAATGTCAGGTGAACTGTTTAGTGCAAATGTTGAGAAATCATGATTCTTCATTTATATTTGGTGCCAATATGTTTTTTCTGGTTATTTGAGATAAGAGAAATAAGGTATCATGCTGATATCTTTTCCATCAATGACTGGAGAATTTAACACTTTTGTCAATCATAAGACCATCACTACCAACAAGATCTGTGATTGACAGCATCAAGTAATATATTGAAAATGTATTGGGATGTACAGATGAACAGACATTAGTAAAACTTTAAAGCCCCTGAAATGAAATTAATGTTGAACATCAGCACAAGCTCACTTGACCTTTACAATGTTTTATGCCAGGTGAGCTGAAAGGTGATAACAAGACATTTTCTAACAAAATCAATATGGGACACACATATGATTGTCCAAGTACCATCAAGTGGGACACACATGATAGAGTCCTACTAAATGAGGACATGTTTAGTGGAAATGTGAAGAAATCTTGAATCTTTATTTATATTTGCTGATAAAAGTTTTTGATCATTCTGAATCAGAGTAATGGACGACCACACACACCAAGTTGAGGCAAAAGCTTACATGACCTTTAATGCCAGCTGAACTGTTTAGTGTAAATTTTGAGAAATCATGATTCTTCATTTATATTTGGTGCCAATATGTTTTTCTGGTTATTTGAGATAAGAGAAATAAGGTATCATGCTGATATCTTTTCCATCAATGACTGGAGAATTTAATACTTATATCAATCATTAGACCATCACTACCAACAAGATCTGTGATTGACAGCATAAAGTGATATATTCAAAATGTATTGGGATGTACAGATGAACAGACATTAGTAAACTCTAAAGCCCTGAAATGAAATTGATGTTGAACTTCAGCACAAGCTCACTTGACCTTTTACAATGTTTTATGCCAGGTGAGCTGAAAGGTGATAACAAGACATTTTCTAACAAAATCAATATGGGACAAACATATGATTGTCCAAGTACCATCAAGTGGGGACACAGATGATAGAGTCCTACTAAATGAGGACATGTTTAGTGGAAATGTGGAGAAATCTTGAATCTTTATTTATATTTGCTGATAGTAGTTTTTTTGGTAATTACAAATCAGAGAAGAAATGAACAACCACAGACACCAAGTTGAGGCACAAGCTTAGATGACCTTTAATGCCAGGTGAGCTGTTTAGTGGAAATTTTGAGAAATCATGATTCTTCATTGATATTTGGTGCCAATATGTTTTCTGGTTATTTGAGATAAGAGAAGTTAAGGTACATGTATCATGCTGATATCTTTTCCACCAATGACTGGAGAATTTGACACTTTTGTCAATCATCAGACCATCACTACCAACAAGATCTATGATTGACAGCATAAAATGATATATTGGAAATATGTTTGGATGAACAGATGAACAGATAAGTGAAACATTAAAGCCCCTGAAATGAAATTAATGTTGAACATCAGACACAAGCTCACTTGAACTTTACAATGTTTTTGATATGCCAGGTGAGCTGAAAGGTGATAACAAGACATTTTCTAATCAAAATCAATATGGGACACACATATGATTGTCCATAGTACCATCAAGTGGGGACACATGATAGAGTCCTACTAAATGAGGACATGTTTAGTGGAAATGTGGAGAAATCTTGAATCTTTATTTATATTTGCTTGATAATAGTTTTTGGTAATTCTAAATCAGAAGAAATGGACGACCATAGACACCAAAGTTGAAGGCACAAGCTTACATGACCTGGTAATGCCAGGTGAGCTGTTTAGTGGAAATTTGAGAAATCATGATTCTTCATTTATATTTGGTGCCAATATGTTTTTTCTGGTTATTTGAGATAAGAGAAATAAGGCATAATGCTGATATCTTTTCCACCAATGACTGGAGAATTTGACACTTTTGTCAATCATCAGACCATCACTATCAACAAGATCTGTGATTGACAGCATCAAGTCATATATTGAAAAATGTATTGGGATGTACAGATGAACAGACATTTAGTAAAACTTTAAAGCCTCTAAAATGAAATTAATGTTGAACATCAGCACAAGCTCACTTGACCTTTTACAATGTTTCTTCTTATGCCAGGTGAATTGAAAGGTGATAACAAGACATTTTCTAACAAAATCAATATGGGACACACATATGATTGTCCAAGTACCATCAAGTGGGGACACACATGATAGAGTCCTACTAAATGAGGACATGTTTAGTGGAAATGTGAAGAAATCTTGAATCTTTATTTATATTTGCTGATAAAAGTTTCAGACTTCATTCTGAATCAGAGAAGTAATGAACGACCACACACACCAGAGTTGAGGCAAAAGCTTACATGACCTTTAATGCCAGGTGAACTGTTTTAGTGTAAATTTTGAGAAATCATGATTCTTCATTTATATTTTGGTGCCAATATGTTTTTCTGGTTATTTGAGATAAGAGAAATAAGGTATCATGCTGATATCTTTTCCATCAATGACTGGAGAATTTAATACTTATATCAATCATTAGACCATCACTGCCAACAAGATCTGTGATTGACAGCATAAAGTGATATATTGAAAATGTATTGGGATGTACAGATGAACAGACATTAGTAAAACTCTAAAGCCCCTGAAATGAAATTTATGTTGAACTTCAGCACAAGCTCACTTGACCTTTTACAATGTTTTATGCCAGGTGAGCTGAAAGGTGATAACAAGACATTTCTCAACAAAATCAATATGGGACACACATATGATTGTCCAAGTACCATCAAGTGGGACACACATGATAGAGTCCTACTAAATGAGGACATGTTTAGTGGAAATGTGGAGAAATCTTGAATCTTTATTTATATTTGCTGATAATAGTTTTTGGTAATTCTAAATCAGAGAAGAAATGGACGACCACAGACACCAAGTTGAGGCACAAGCTTACATGACCTGTAATGCCAGGTGAGGCTGTTTAGTGGAAATTTTGAGAAATTATGATTCTTCATTTATATTTGGTGCCAATATGTTTTTCTGGTTATTTGAGATAAGCAAGAGAAATAAGGTATAATGCTGATATCTTTTCCACCAATGACTGGAGAATTTGACACTTTTTGTCAATCATCAGACCATCACTACCAACAAGATCTGTGATTGACAGCATAAAGTGATATATTGAAAATGTATTGGGATGTACAGATGAACAGACATTAGTAAAACTTTAAAGCCCCTGAAATGAAATTAAATGTTGAACTTCAGGACAAGATCACTTGACCTTTACAATGTTTTATGCCAGGTGAGCTGAAAGGTGATAACAAGACATTTTCTAACCAAAATCAATATGGGACACATATGATTGTCCAAGTACCATCAAGTGGGGACACACATGATAGAGTCCTACTAAATGAGGACATGTTTAGTGGAAATGTGGAGAAATCTTTGAATCTTTATTTATATTTGCTGATAATAGTTTTTTTTGTAATTCTAAATCAGAGAAGAAATGGACGACCACAGACACCAGTTGAGGCACAAACACATGACCTGTAATGCCAGGTGAGCTGTTTAGGAAATTTGAGAAATCATGATTCTTCATTTATATTGGTGCCAATATGTTTTTCTGGTTATTTGAGATGAAGAAATAAGGTATAATGCTGATATCTTTTCCACCAATGACTGGAGAATTTGACACTTTTGTCAATCATCAGACCATCACTATCAACAAGATCTGTGATTGACATCAAGTCATATATTGAAAATGTTGGGATGTACAGATGAACAGACATTAGTAAAACTTTAAAGCCCTAAATAGAGTAATGTGGAACATCAGCACAAGCTCACTTGACCTTTACAATGTTTTATGCCAGGTGAGCTGAAAGGTGATAACAAGACATTTTCTAACAAAATCAATATGGGACACATATGATTGTCCAAGTACCATCAAGTGGGGACACACATGATAGAGTCCTACTAAATGAGGACATGTTTAGTGGAAATGTGAAGAAATCTTGAATCTTTATTTATATTTGCTGATAAAAGTTTTTGGATCATTCTGAATCAGAGAAGTGATGAACGACCACACACACCAAGTTGAGGCAAAAGCTTACATGACCTTTAATGCCAGGTGAACTGTTTAGTGTAAATTTTGAGAATCATGATTCTTCATTTATATTTGGTGCCAATATGTTTTTCTGGTTATTTGAGATAAGAGAAATAATGTATCATGCTGATATCTTTTCCATCAATGACTGGAGAATTTAATACTTATATCAATCATTAGACCATCACTGCCAAGATCTGTGATTGACAGCATAAAGTGATATATTGAAAATGTATTGGGATGTACAGATGAACAGACATTAGTGAAACTTTAAAGCCCCTGAAATGTAATTAATGTTGAACATCAGCACAAGCTCACTTGACCTTTTACAATGTTTTATACCAGGTGAGCTGAAAGGTGATAACAAGACATTTTCTAACAAAATCAATATGGGACACATATGATTGTCCAAGTACCATCAAGTGGGACACACATGATAAGTCCTACTAAATGAGGACATGTTTAGTGGAAATGTGGAGAAATCTTGAATCTTTATTTATATTTGCTGATAGTAGTTTTTTGGTAATTCTAAATCAGAGAAGAAATGAACGACCACAGACACCAAGTTGAGGCACAAGCTTACATGACCTAATGCCAGGTGAGCTGTTTAGTGGAAATTTTGAGAAATCATGATTCTTCATTGATATTTGGTGCCAATATGTTTTTTCTAGTTGTTGAGATAAGACAAGTTAAGGTACATGTATCAATGCTGATATCTTTTCCACCAATGACTGGAGAATTTGACACTTTGTCAATCATCAGACCATCACTACCAACAAGATCTGTGATTGACGGCATAAAGTGATATATTGAAAATGTATTTGGATGAACAGATGAACAGACATTAGTGAAACATTAAAGCCCTGAAATGAAATTAATGTTGAACATCAGCACAAGCTCACTTGACCTTTACAATGTTTTATGCCTTGGTGAGCTGAAAGGTGATAACAAGACATTTTCTAACAAAATCAATATGGGGACACATATGATTGTCCAAGTACCATCAAGTGGGGACACATATGATAGAGTCCTACTAAATGAGGACATGTTTAGTGGAAATGTGGAGAAATCTTGAATCTTTATTTATATTTGCTGATAATAGTTTTTTGGTAATTCTAAATCAGAGAAGAAATGGACGACCACAGACACCAAGTTGAGCACAAGCTTACATGACCTGTAATGCCAGGTGAGCTGTTTAGTGGAAATTTTGAGAAATCATGATTCTTCATTTATATTTGGTGCCAATATGTTTTTTCTGGTTGTTTGAGATAAGAGAAATAAGGTATAATGCTGATATCTTTTCCACCAATGACAGGAGAATTTGACACTTTTGTCAATCATCAGACAATCACTACCAACAAGATCTCTGATTGACAGCATAAAGTGATATATTGAAAATGTATTAGGATGTACAGATGAACAGACATTAGTGAAACTTTAAAGCCCTGAAATGTAATTAATGTTGAACATCAGCACAAGCTCAACAGGGCACTACAATGTTTTATGCCAGGTGAGCTGAAAGGTGATAACAAGACATTTTCTAACAAAATCAATATGGGACACACATATGATTGTCCAAGTACCATCAAGTTAGGGACACAGATGATGGAGTCCTACTAAATGAGGACATGTTTAGTGGAAATGTGGAGAAATCTTGAATCTTTATTTATATTTGCTGATAATAGTTTTTGGTAATTCTAAATCAGAGAAGAAATGGACGACCACAGACATTAAGTTGAGGCACAAGCTTACACATGACCTTTAATGCCAGGTGAGCTGTTTAGTGGAAATTTGAGAAATTATGATTCTTCATTTATATTTGGTGCCAATATGTTTTTTTCTGGTTATTTGAGATAAGATGTTGGGTACATGTATCATGCTGATATCCTTTCCACCAATGACAGGAGAATTTGACACTTTGTCAATCATCAGACCATCACTACCAACAAGATCTGTGATTCACAGCATAAAGTGATATATTGAAAATGTATTGGGATGTACAGATGAACAGACATAAGTGAACTTTAAAGCCCTGAAATGAAATTAATGTTGAATATCAGCACAGCTCACTTGACCTTTACAATGTTTTATGCCAGGTGAGCTGAAAGGTGATAACAAGACATTTTCTAACAAAATCAATATGGGACACACATATGATTGTCCAAGTACCATCAAGTGGGGACACATGATAGAGTCCTACTAAATGAGGACATGTTTAGTGGAAATGTGGAGAAATTTC
>JAASAO010000222.1:0-20908 GCA_017311375.1 Mytilus coruscus | reverse complement strand
TTAACATCAACATAAAGGCTATTTTAAGACCTCGAGACAATAAACACCTTTTAAGCTTGTATTGTTTGATTGCAGTTTCATAGATATCATACCGGTTCAGAATTGTTTTACTTCTATCAAATTATTATTTTATTCTAATTGGTGAATCAGGCACAGAGGCTCTACAAAATGAATTACATTTCAGTATAACTATAAAGTTGCTGTTAAAGCAAAATATCATATAGCTATTTTGGGTTATTTCCGTAAAACAAGTATCCTGTATGCATTATTCACGTTATATATCATGCAGGGAATTATTTTGATTAAATTCTGTATGCTTGACTCCTGTGGCAAATATTTCATGCATGTTCAGAACAATAAAATTTAACAATAAATACAATAGGAAGGTACTGTAATAGGGACGACCAGGACGAAGGGAAGAAATTGTGACTGCTACTGGAAAGTGAGGTATTGGATAGGAATAGAAATTTAGCCCTTGCAGCTGATCACCTACGGACCCTTCTAATAGTTGTTGCAAGGATTTTTAATGTGCAGAAAGTGCTTTTGCAAAAGTTTTACTGTTGGTCAAAGGATAAATTTATCAATAAAATACGAACAAATGAAATTGTAAAATATCCATGATCCTTAAAATTTAATAATATATTGATTTTAGTTTATACATTAAAGGCGATTCCATAACAGCAACATTTGTAGTTTTCTTATTTCAAGCACATTATACAATTTTACACATTTTATATCAAATTGTTCTTGAGCATTTTTACATATGTATAAAAGAAAAATTACTTTATCTGTTGATGTTTCTACCATGTCTACTGAAATTTTAAAAGAAAACAAATGCAATTCTAGATTGGCGTTTCTTTTCCATGCTACAGATAAGCGAAAACTAGTTTCATCATAAAGAAATCTCAAAATAAATTAACGCAAGAACACTCAAGGAATCAATTAAAAGTTGAAAATAAGAAATTACGGCATTTGCAAATAATATTACGAAAAACGAAATAAACCAAATATTATGTATAAAAATATATATGATTTCAATCAAAAAACGAAATACTATGACACCAAAGATTGTATTGCCAAATCTCAGAAGCATATGTCACAACTGATGTTCAGTTCTTTAGCGTCTTTTGTTTTACTAACAGAACGGGCAGATAGAGTCACATGCAGACTTTCTAAAACTCAAACTGACAACACGAATGATACACGCACAGACGATACACGTACAGAGAATAAACGGTGAATGCACGATGAATGCACGTTAAATGACGCACTCACGATGAGCGTTACACGAAAGATTAATGCATAATGAGTGATGAGCGTTACACGGACGATGAATGCACGATAAGTGATGAGCGTTACGAGGACGAAGAACGTTAGATACATACACAGTGATTGATTAGCATACAATAACTAGAATGATAACGATTAACTAAACGTATTAAAATATTTGTCCAGTCATAATTAAACAATTACTGTCTTTTAGTGAGGTAAATATGTGGTTTAATTGTCTTTTGTAAAACTGATATTCAATTTTGTCGTTATTATATACCCAACATTTGTTAACCATGGTATTTCAATCACTATGGATTTGAACATTTGTGTGGTTTATTGCTGCATTTGTTTTTCTATTTAGGAAAATTAAAACGGTATGAATTGAAACAACATATTCAATTGTAGAAAAATGATATTAAAAGCGCTATACGTCAGGTTTCTTTTTACATGTTTAGATATTGTAAAATGTTTTATGTACAATTGGTTTTGGTAAATATTTGTCATTAATTGCATTTTGTTGTTTCTCGGAATATGAATATGGAATAAAACTATTACCGTTTTTTTTTTTTTGT
Organism: Mytilus coruscus; assembly: GCA_017311375.1. NCBI lineage: Eukaryota > Metazoa > Mollusca > Bivalvia > Mytilida > Mytilidae > Mytilus > Mytilus coruscus. Next base: position 19,064 of record JAASAO010000222.1, on the reverse strand, counting down.
TTGCTTCGGTGAATATATGGTTTTATTAACCATGTTAACCATCTTACTACAATATATAGAAATGCCCATGCTTTATAAATGGAAAATTTCGACAACTAGTCATTATGAACGGAGAAATTGCTACAGACAGTCAATACGAAATCTAAGTCATGCATTACGAAATCACAGCCATGCATTATGAACATCGATTAAATCAAAATGTCGTTTATTTCTTTAAATAAGTTTTTTAACTTAATATCATAAACAAATTTTAAATGAGGTTCAGTTTTTGTAACGTCTTGAAACGGAAATATTTCACAGCCTTTTCGAGGACGACTTTCGATTATTATCACTGTTTCATTTCCGTTGATCAATCATCAGAACGCAGACTACTCAAGAGTAAGAATAGTTAAACTGTCTGATTTATTCTTCCCAGCTACTTTATATTTGCTAGATAAAATGAATTGTAATAGCATAAAATTAAGTACTTGGATGAGAAATCAGAAATTACATCTAACAGTGTTAACCAAAAATCCATCGTGAAATGCGAAAAGACAAGTTCAGCTATGAATTCCTGTATCTTCTTCACGGTAAGTTTCTTACTCTTAGTTTAATCGAAGAATTAAAACCATTTAATAAAAGTGTTATGAACTGGCTGTTTCTGTTATAGATTCGGGGTTAGCTGTATTGGACCCGAGATTCGAAGACTGTTCTTGAATGAAGTTGGTTAATAAAAGTATCAATTTATGGACTTTTCATATTGGCCCTGTAAAAGTAAAATAACAAAATACCGAACTCCGAGGAAAATTCTAAACGGAAAGTCCCTAAGCAAATGGCAAAATCAAAAGCTCAAAGACATCAAACAAATGGATAACAACTGACATATTCCTGACTTGGTACAGGCAGTACTCGGACAGTTCAAATGGCCCTCGGCGTTGCCTCGGGGTTATTACAACCATCCTTGGCCATTATTAATAACTTGCATGTTACAGGCCAATATGAAAAGTCCATACATTGATACTATATTATTGACTGTTGGCCTCGGTGACAATCAGTTTTCAAAACCCATAAAACCATATATTAACGTCATCATCATGATCATAGAATAAGAATAAGAATTTTATTACTTTATAATTCAAACAATAGGATCATTACTAAAGAAAAACTTATAAATGACAAAACGATAGACAGAAAACAATAGAAACATGTAGCATTGAAAAAAAATGTTAATATTTATTACAATACTTGTTTTGACAACATGCCTCCTTTATAAAGTTATCATTTCAAATATCTTGATTGTATATATTATAATATTAGTCATGAATCATACACAGTTCATGTGTTGACATAGTTGTTTCTCTCATTATACATTATACTGTTAACAATGATAATTAATATATCACATTCTTCGCAAGAAAATATAAAATCAAATTTGTTTTCATTCCGCATTGAATTAAAACAGGGAACAATATTATAAATTTCATTAAACATTTTGATCTTATATTTATTAAGTTTTGTACATGTTATTGTTATGATAAAATGGAATTCATCTTCTGCCTCTTTATCATGTTTATGGCATGAGAGAAATATTTCTTTTCTTATGATGTTTTATTGAATTGACCACGTTAAATAGCTTACATACTATTACTTATTCTTATTTTTGCATAATTTTTGTAACATTTTATCTAATTCCAATAAAAGGAGGTACATTTCAAGTTCATACTTTACTTTAAATTTTCTGTAGGTCTTAGTTTATTTCCATTTATTAAATTATCATCATTAAAGAGACAATTTTCCAAAATATATTATAATTTTCATTGAGCTTCTTCGTTAGGGCTGAAAGTATTCGTTTTTATAAAAGGTTCTTGATTTTCCCAAACATGAGTGAAATTCAATTTAGATGGTAGCATTTTAATTTTTGAAGCCAATCCATCATTTAACTGCTTGTTAACTTTATCAACATTATATAATAAAGACTATTTTTCATTTGAAGTTAAAATTGTGCAATCAAAATCCTACAGAAGACTTCAGGGCCTGTACACCAAAGGGTACATTCCCAATTCAGCTTATACACCAAGTAGATTTTTGCAAATTTGATATGGAGTTTTCTGATTCCATTGATAAATCTTGAAATTCAAGAGTTTTGTTGTTCCTCACAATATTTAGTGACCATATCTCACTACATAACAGTAATACTGGGCTAACACAAGAATTAAAAAGTTTCATATAGGAAGAAAGATCCATCTTATCTGAAAAAAAAAAAAAAACCTTTTCTTAATACAAAACAATGCCTTTAAAGCTTTTTACAAATGAGATTTACAACATCAGTGAACATTCCTGATGGCTTGAAAAATATACCTAATTATCTTACCTCTTATACATTTCTAGGAATATGATCTGTTAAAAGCAACCGCGTGAAGACCGTGTATATTCCATATTGGGTTAGTCATGTTAGTAGGCGGGGTTTATTTCAATACACAGTTAGTAGTGGTGTTACGTCCCTTTATAAAAACAACACGGTGTTGAGGAAAAATCTTAAAGGTTTCAACAGACGAAGAAATTGTTGATGAACGATTGAAATACATTCATAAATAAAATTGAGAATGGAAATGGGGAATATGTCAAAGAGACAACAACCCGACCAAAGAGCAGAAAACAGCTGAAGGCCACCAATGGGTCTTCAACACAGCGAGAAAATCCCGCACATTTAAAGCTAACAAGTTTGTTTTGTATAGACCAATGGAAGTAGGTTGTTAATACTAACGGTGTTGAAGACTTGATCACTTTGATAGGCCACTAGTCTAAATACCCCATGTTAAGATAGTCGGTAAGATAAATTCGTTACATAGTGTGCTAGTGACCTAAAGAGCACTATTCGAGCTTCCTCTCACCCCATATGGAATTTACTGACCCCATATATATCGTATAAGTCACTAGCACACTATGTAACTAATAATATTTGTATTCTGTGCAACATTCAATTAATTCATTATTCAGAATAAAATTGTCTTTAGTAAGCTTTTAATCACGTTCATTAAATATCATTGCTTTTGTCTTTTCAAGATTGACGATCAAGTTCCATTTCTCACAATAAGTGTTTAGCTTGTTTAGACAATTCTGTAATCCATCTGAAGATTCTGATATTCATATTATATTAATACTAAGTTATCAGCATATAAAAGACTAGGCAATTTTATATCATGTAATGTTACAGGATCACATCAGTTATCAAAAGGAGGTTAAGACATTTATATAAAAAGAAAATAAGGTAGTGCTTAAAATACAGCCTTGATTTACTCCAATTGTTGAAAGGAACATCTGAGTAATGCCTTCAGGGACTTTTAACTGCAAACAGAACTTCTTTGTACATATCTTTTAAAATATTGAAAAAGGTCCCTTTATGTTATATTCAGCAAGTTTGTGTAAAGGGCCTCTCTATTTATAGTGTCAAATGCTTTTAAAGTCAATAAAACATGCATCATTATAATGGTTCATATGAAAGCTTTATCAATAATAGTTTTAAAGTTAGAATGTGATCGCTAGTTCTACATCCTTTTTGAATCCAATCTGTCACGATAAATAATATTATGAGATTATGTATACTTTTCTAAACGATTATGTAAAACTCGTGAGAAAAATTTTCCTATGCAGCTAGAAAGGGCTATACATGTACCTCTGTAGTTTGAGGGGTTATTAAACCATCTTCCTTTTAAATACTGGTTTTATGTAATTTTCCTCCATTTAGAAGGATATAAACCAGTAAAAGGATTAAGTTAAATAATTTACATACATGTCAACATTCATAGTGCAAGATATTTTCAACATTTCATTTGTTATCCCGTCTGAACCACATAATTCCTTATTTTCAAAGATTTCATAGCAAGCAGCACTCTCTCTGCAGTTATCCTAACATTTAAATTAAATGTACTTACAATTATCTAGAAATTAGAACTAGGATCATTCAGTTCTTTTTCTTTAAAGTTTTAACAGTTTTCCAAAACTCATCTGAACTATTATTTGATTCCAATTTTATTTCTAAATTGTCTATAGTTTTCCTTATCAATTTATTTAGTACTAGTACCTTTTTTTTTGGACATAACTTCTTACTGTAATTTCTTGTTCCATGGTTTTTACACATTTTTCTAATATGGTGTTTTAAAGCTTTAAATTGGGCTTCACATTCATTATTATAGTAGGTTTTTTAACTTTCCAGAATTTATTTCCTATATCTCTGCCAGTGGTTCTATTTGGTCCAAGAAAGGCAGCATTATTATTTTTTTTTTTCTTCCATACTGGATACCAAGTTATTTTGAACTGGGATTTCTGCTAACTAAGCTTTCTATTTCAGAAATAATTGGTTGGAAGTCAGTTTTAATAAATTTAAGTGAAATGTATTTTCATATTCATTATTCCATTTTATGCACTTCAAAGGAGTTATCAGGCGGTTGTTTATTTATTTGAGACATGATACGTACTGTTATTGGACAATGGTCTGATACTGTTGGTTCAAATTTATTCACTGAAAAATATGATATTTGACAGGACCCCAGAGCTGCAAACACAGTAGTCATAAATAGAAATTCCGTTATGATTAAAATGTAACTTTTCCTTAGAATCTCCTCAATTTCTTCCATTTAAAATTCTTAGTTGGGGAGAAATGCATAACTCTATTAATTGTTTACAATAACTGTTGGTGTTTTGTGAAATTTCAGTACTTCTTGAATTAAACACAGCATCTGCTATGTAATGAATAGGTAGAAAATCATCTAGGCTATCATCAATTTCATTTGTAATACAGTTAAAATCACTAACGTTGACATGGGCATTCAAATCCACAATTAAAGCAATATTATTTACCCTTTAAAGAATATTTGGTGATATCCAGCTCTAGTTTTTCAACAATTGTTTATCACAATTCTTTCGCAAAGTGTATGATGAATTGCAGGGGTGTGTATACAAGGAGCAGATGAATAGATTCTTCTCAAAACCAAAATATTTTTGTCAAGTTTAAACCACAATATGTCACTCATTGTTTTATCGATTAATTTAACACCTTGCAAAATTTCCTTTTGATAAAAGTGGCTAAACCACCCCATATTCTATTAGTTTCAGACTGTCTGCAGTAAGTAAAACATTTGTATATTATGAAATTAAGAAGATGTGGTAAGATTGCCAATGAGACAACTCTCCACAAGAGACAAAATGACACAGAAATTAACAACTATAGGTCACCGTACGGCCTTCAACAGTGAGCAAAGCCGATACCGCATAGTCAGCTATAAAAGGACCCGAAATGAAAATGTAAAACATTATAAAATAAAATATCCTTTGAGGAGGCATGTGTCTCTGACAGGCATACAATATCAGATGTCATTATTTTACTTAAGTTGTCATCATCTTGTTTACATAACCTGTCTCCACTTAATTTTCTAAATAACCATTTACATTCCAGGAAGTCATTGATAAATTTCTTGACAATTTAAAAACATGAACAAGGATAGGATTCATATTAAAGTACACATTACCCGCAATTAAGTAATAACATGTACATATCTTCAATCTAGAAGAAAAAGTTATTTCATCATTACTACTATTATATGTATAAATTATATTGTTGTTTACACTTTCTGTGTAAGGATTGAAAAGAATTGAATCAGTATGAATTAGTGACATTTAGATACATTAGCAGAAGCAGACTCAATGCTGGACGCAAAGTAAAAAACTGGCTAAGGTCTCTATCGGTTTCATGTCTGTATGATTAGTTATATTCAGATGTTCTGTTGTCATCATTCCTGTATTGGTTAACTTCTCCATCTGTATTATACATGTATGAGTTATCGTAATCGAGTGTTTTTTCTTGTGTCAGTATTCCTGTAATTGCTAAGTTCTCTATTGGTATCATGTGTATACCAATTATTGTAATACAGTGATCTAGTGTCGGAACTTTTATATTGATGACTCTTATTGTAACCTGTACTTCTGTATCGGTTACGTCCTCTGTAGTTAGTACTATCTTTAGTGTTGCCAGTCTGACTCTTTCTTTTGATTTCTGATTGTCTGTGTGGACACATAGTTTTCCTTAGATTACCAACAAGAACTCCAATGGCTTGATATATAGACAAGCAAATCGAGTCAGAGTTTAAATGTTCCATTACATATCCGTTGTTGGCTGTAAATTGTTTTTTTTACATATATGTAATCCCAAATGTTGTCCCAAATTTTGATATTATCATTTCATTTAATGTTTGACTGTTTCATTTAGTAATGTGTATTTAGTTGGGACTAATAAAGAAAGCACGACACTATATGCTTTACCTAATAAAAGCTTTGTTTATTATTTCTTCGTATCTGGGAAGATATCTTTGCACATTCTTCTTTGACTTTGATATTATTAATTCTGACATAAATTATAATTAATATTGCTGAAGTAACATCATTTAATGCTTCGATAACGTTTTCTATTCTGTATATTGTTTGTTTGAGACCTGATCTTCCAGAGCCTGCTAACAATCTTTTAATGTCTACCATGTGGCCAATAAAATCGTGATAGAAAAGAGTATAATTTTTTCATTATTTATGAAGGCACCATTTACCGCAGGTTTCGGTGTTCTAGAGGTATTACCCCATCATTCTAGTCATTGCGTGAATTGCTTTGTCTGTATCTAAATATTGTTGGATTGATGTCCGTCTCTGATCAGTTGTGGAAGACATTCTGTCAGGGCTGTTTTGGTGTTCGGTTGCTAGATCAGGTTTGGGTGTAGAGTCAACAACAAGCATAACAACAACATTTTTATTTGTTAATCAAGACGCCTGAGGAGCAGAACAATTACAGTTTAAATTTAAGTGTTTAAATAATTGTGATTATTTTTAGATTGAAAAATTACGATAAACTAAAATTATATAGGAAAAGGAGACAACAAACACGAGTGTATTCCCAAAGATAATGAGTGATTGAACACAACCAGTACCGTTGTATTATTGAAGAAAGAGCTGAGGGATCACTCATGTCTTATTATTCAATTTTGTTCTTCTAGTCTTTATTAAACTATCTATTAATTTTATCATTATATTATTAACTCGTGGGTCTTCATTTGACATCAACCATAAAAATTTTGATTGGTCATTTAAAATATTAGAATTAGAAAATATAAAATGAAACCGGACCTTTCAGTTCTAAGTGATGGACATTGAAGAAAAAATGAATTTCATCCTCAACAATGTCATTGTTACATAATTTACAAAATCTTTTGTCTGTAGGTATTCCTTTGTGTTTTCCTTTTCTATTTCAAGTTCATGGGCATTGTTTCTAAATTTGGTTAACAAATTAATTGTTTTACATTTTTTAACAGTTAATATTTTTAAGGCAAATATTATTTTCAAATAGTTTAAGTTCGAAATTTATTTCCTTGCGCCATGCCAGGATTGTTATTTTAATGATTGAACCAAATTTCATTATATTTTTGAAATTCATAGTCTTTTCATGATAATTGACTTTATATTAGATTTGGTCCATTACATTTGCGCGCATTACCATTACATTTGAGCAGCTTTTGATTACATTTGCGCGCATTTATTTTACAGGTTAACTCAGGTAAATACAGGTAGATTATATTTATTTACTATGATTTGTTTTAAGTACCCTCCCGTTAATCTAAGTGCCTTGCTCAGCAAGCATGATTCAATTTAGTTCGTTTTATTATGCACAAGTACCAAGTCCTGAAACATATACCGAAGAGTAAAAGTACCGATTTTACCTGTAGGTACGTGCTGAATATTTGAAGCCAACTTGTTTAAGAAAACAAATTCATTTAAATACTCCGAGTCTATTCTAGTATTATCGGAATTACTCCAACAAATACTCATTTTTTCTAATAACTATCGAGATAAGTGTTATAAATTATCTTTATACTTACCTGTATTACCTGTAAAATGAATGCGCGCAAATGTAACCAAAAGCTGCGCGCAAACGTAAAAATTTCAATCCCAAATGCGCGCAAATGTTATGCGCCCATTGAAATTGTGATTTAACAAATATTCTGGGGTTAAACTAATATTTTTAAATAATGAATAAATGCTACCTAACCAATTGTCGTTATATTTTTAGATACAATTTTGACTCTTCAAATACTTCTTTAACAAGGGAGCGATTTTGTTCTGATAGTCTGACCCAAAATTTATCATATTAAGAATAACCTCAAGAGATAGTGGATATCGTTCTAACTCTCCCATCACTGCTAGGTTAGTTGATCTTCTAGGTACCTGTAGAGAATATTTACAAAATTTAACATGTAACTAAATCTTTACACATTTGAAAAAAAAATAGTTATTCCTTCTGATTGTAACTTATTTGGAGAGAATTGTCCCAAATGTCTGAACCATATAATGAAATAAGCCTCAGTATGTGGTCAGAAAGATGTAAAGGGTTTTAATATTAGGTTTAAAATGCGTAAAATATCTTTTCAATTTAAAGGTTGGCGCCTGTTAAAACGTTTAAACCCGCTGTATTTTTATGCATCTGTCCTAAGTCAGGAGCCTGTTATGTAGTGGTTGTCGTTTGTTGGTGTGGTTCATAAGTGTATCTCGTTTCCGTTTTTTTTTTCTTATATAGATTAGACCGTTTGTTTTCCGGTTTGAATTGATTTACACTAGTCTTTTGGGACCCTTTTATAGCTTGTTGTTCGGTGTGAGCCAAGGCTCCGTGTTGAAAACCGTACTTTGACCTATAAGTTTTACTTTTACACATTGTGGCTTGGATGGATAGTTGTCTCATTGGCACTTAGTCTCATACCACATCTTCTTATTTATATTTTCAATGCTTTATTATATAGATTGAACTTAGCATCTGTAAATCTGCCCGAGACAGTGAATATAATGCCAAGATAATTATATTTTTTCTCATTTTTAATAAGTTGGCCATTAAATGTGAATTTTCCTTTGATATCCTTCCTGTGTTATTAGAAATAAACAACTTTGGTTGTTTTCATGTTAATTTCTAGTCTTTTGATGATCATTGTTGAGGATAGATTGTTATCTTGAGAAACGCTTTTGTTTTACCATGGCTCTCCATCACTGTCATACAGAAATGACTGTATTCTATCTTGAAGGTTCTGAATTGTCTTATCTTTATCATCAACTCTCTCTTTAAATGTAAGTTTTTAAAAGGTCTCTTTGTCGTTTTGTATTTGTTTAACTTTAAGTGAAAGTTTCTCAGTGATTTTGAAATTCAGTTTTGGGTTTTCAAGTTCTTTTGAATACTTCTTTTAGTTAATATCTTGTAAATCATCAAGTTGTTGAACTTCTTTTCTTAATGGACTAATCATATCATCTTTTTCCTTTACTTGATTTTCAAAATGTTTTATTTCAGGTTGGATTGTTCCAGATGTACCTTTAAATTTTTGAATTTTCGAAATTCCGTAGAGTATCTGTGTGATTTGACCCCAAGATATCAAATGTATTGGCCAAAGTTGGAGTGATTTTGACCAGTGATTCTTCAAAAATGTCAAGTATACTGATTAATCTGTAGGATTGCATTTGAATCAACCTGTTCTTGCAAATTCATAACATTTTATCTTTACTTGTAGTATTTGTTACTGGACTATCATTACATAAAGGCTGGTGTTGGTTGGAAATTAGTGCTATGTTGGGATACAATCTATCGGATGAAACTTGGAAAATCATATGTTGTTGCATGTTTTATTTTATATCCAGTGGCAAATATTTCATTTTGGTCAGGACAGTAACTAATCAAACAATAAACCAAATAAAATGAGTACTACAAATTTGAAAACTGGAATTTAGGACAAAATTTTTAATGTTATTGAAAAAGACGGAAAGTGGAATAGGGCATTAATTTTGCCTTACAACATGTCTCCCTCAAATAATTGTTACCATAGTCAATGTTTTATAATTCTCAAATGTTTCTTTTTTAAATTTAGATCCTTGATCAATGTATTTATTTTAACCTTCAATACTCAAGACTGGTATACCTATTCTTTAACATATATATTGGTCAAGTATTCCCTAGGCATGTTTCCTGTCTCCCTTAAAAGTCAGAATAATGTTTCCGAGAGGGTCTTCCTGCTGACTGTTACGATTATCTTAAGTAAACTAGCACGTTAAAACTTCGGCTCAGCGTGAAGGTCTAGTACAAAGCAGGCTTAATATTCATATCGTATTAACATGTTCTCGTCCTGAAACGCATTTAATTTGCCAATGAACGTTAACCAGCCATCCATCATTATCATCCCTGTCCTCTTTACTTCACATAAATATGCTTGAAATAAATGAGACGACGTTTTTCCTCAAATGTTACAGAACGTTGTTTCTTAGCTAGCATTTACCAGCGAGTATATGCCCAAATATTTGTGTTAAACAATCAACACAAAACATTGCTACTAAAACCAATATTTGCACCATTGTCGCAAAATTGTAAGAATATTCAAGATGGCAATAACTTAGGCCGAAGACAACATGGCAAAGGGTAAAGATCAGTCACCAAAACACTATTTTATAACTTGAGATGATAAATTACGAAAAGGGATAAACGCAGGAGACCAAGAAGAGTTCAACAGCTCCACAAATTGCAACATAACCTGGGTAAAAGAGATAGAATCAGAGTATCAACATTTTGGTCAGTTTCGGAAGAAACTATATCTATAAGGCTGCATGTATATTCAGTATAAGTAATTTTTATTAAACAGAAACAAAAATATCTTTTTTAATTCGATTTGCACTTTTAATCTCAATAATGTTCTTCGTGTGAATTATTTCATAGGTTAGACACCATTTTCCTGAAGCCGTATACTTTTCGCCTAACGTATAATAAAATGCACTTGTTTTCAACAGGCTGTAAATTGATTACCGATAAGTACTTTGTTTTCAAATAGCTAAAATTGTTTTTAGCGGTTTACTTAAGATTCTAAAATATTTTAAATACCTTACAAACACACCATTGTTTTAAAATAGGGTTTTACAATGTAAAGCCTGAAATATTTTGTTTGTGAGTAACTTTAATTGCTTTATGAATATACACTCCTTTTGTACGACTAAATTCATGTTGTTCAAGCTCAAATTTGAGTGTCATTCCCATTGTATTTATCTGAATTTCCTTTGCATTAACGGCTATTAGTCGTCTTTTAACAGATATAATGGCCAATTTCCATAGAAATAAATTTCACACCATATACTAAAAGTATTTCAATCTTCTCTTTCACAGTAGCATAAATTCAAATGTGTACTTTTACGGTTCAACTTCATTTTCTTCCAATTTACCAACTTGACAGTATTAATACCAAACCAGCAAACTAATTGTAATGCTTTTTGTTATTTAATGTTTACTTAGTGTTTAAAGTAATTGCAAATGGCTGATATTTTTGTTCAAGCATTTTGTTTTTCTTAAATTGTTTAACATTTCACAGCGGTATAACATGTAACTTTAATTAATCTTCCCTTAGTTTATTTATTTTGTATTTACATTGTATCATAGATCAAATTTATTTGTTCAGTGTATGTTCACTGGTGTTAATATGTCTTTTGATTGAGTTAAGCCATTTCAATTGATATTTTATAGTGTGTCTTTCTATGTTGTGATGTTACACTATTGTTTCAGATAAGGGTGAAGGTTTGGTACCATTAAAACGTTTAAACCCGCTGCAATTGTTTGCACCTGTCCTAAGTCAGGAATCTGATGTTCAGTAGTTGTCGTTTGTTGATGTGGTTCATAAGTGTTTCTCTTTTCTCGTTTTTTATATAGATTAGACCGTTGGTTTTCCCGTTTGAATTGTTTTAGACTAGTAATTTTGGGGCCCTTTATAGCTTGCTGTTCGAGGTGAGTTAAGGCTCTGTGTTGAAGACCGTACTTTGACCTATATTGGTTTACTTTTATAAATTTTGACTAGGATGGAGTGTTGTCTCATTGGCACTCATACCACATCTTCTTATATCTATAAGAAGGACACCAATGACCAAAACCAAACGTCTGTGAAAATTAAAGCTATATATTGTTTTGTGACAGCAAAATTAAATCATTTTGATTAGAAACGTACTTCGACACAAAAGTTTAAAAAAAACCAGGTGAAATCGATTGATTGAATGTTGGTTGCTTAATTTCCGAGTGACAAATATTTCATGCTGACGTTCTGGAAGATGTAAAATCGATATATTGTCGTCATTTTATATTTAATAATTTATAAATATTAGAAATTGTTGACAATTTCTGTGATAATATTATATACACTCTTTGATATTCGAATACTTTAATATTTGACCTTGTGACCGAAGCAAATACAGGGAAATTGACCTTACCTCTTTGTTGTCGCCTGGTTGATTATTTCTGATATTGCAAATGGGGTAAAAATATGGCTTTAGAATTACCATGAATGCAATTAATTCTAGTTGGTAGTGATTTAATACATGCAAATCTATACTACTAAAATAACAAGGTCCAATTTGTTAGCCTGCATGACGTAATTAACACCGAATCAAAGAATTCAACTTTATATATAACTAATATAGGACAATAGTGTTGATTAAAACTTACACCATTCCAGGTCCTTTTGTTTTCCACATAATTAATATTACCAAAATTAACAAGTTCCGGGTCAAACGATACAGATACCAATAGTACCTGTTACCTGTTACCTAATCTGTACGCACCGCCTCTGTCAGGCGCACCACCAAACGGTGTATTTGGGGTCATATTCACAGGGATTGATACTACTAAATTCAATCATTGACAAACAAATATATCTTCAAGTAGTTTCCGGTTGTACTAAGAAAACCAGGACGGATTCAAACAGAAAGATTTTGAAAGCAAAGAAAAACGGGGCACCTTATAATCAATATGACTTTATCAAATGACAAAACGAATACTAAAAATCCAGGCTGAAAATAAGGTGTAGGTACTTTAATTCAGTCAAGGACCCGCGATGTCGCGGGTGTGTTCTCGTATGTACATACAATAATGTATTACACGTCATCTCTAATTGGTTTATATAATAAACAGTGGAACGATTTTATTCAATTGTCACGCCTGGTAAACCATAAAATCTTAACTAAATGGTTAAGCGAGAAAAACTTTACTGGTACTCCCTGTTGAGCTTTTCTGATATAAAATATCAAAAGTATAGTTAGGGTAGGTCAATGTTTCATCAAATAATTGTCAATCTGTGATTTTGTTGTTACATATGAGAATGTCATACCATAAATAACTAAATGAGAGCTTGTCTCGTTCATTACTCGACCCATGTGATTTAAAATGACATTGAATGACTTTTATCCCGCAGGTAAGTGCGGCCAGCACAGTCACTTATTGACAAAATGACAGTGAGATCACCAATAAAGCTAACGCATATATCGGTATATTCGTATTCTGTCTGACTTAACCTAGTATGACAAAGTTAAGGTCCATCCATCTTTTACTAAGACATTATGACCTAGTTAGAATATTGAGATTTTGAAAATAAAAAGAAATTTCGTTTGTTTTTGTTTACTTTTGAAAGCTAAATAATAACATTTGGAAAGTCAAACATGATTATGACTAGTGTCACAAACAATAATATAACCACCCCAACATATCCTATTGCCATATGGATGATACACTGTTATCATACTCACTTTTATGGCGTGCAATTTAAGTGGATGTTGCAGTCTAGTCAATTATTAGATCAGTTTTAGTTCATCTAAACTTTGGTCAGTCACTTTACTTGTAGAACTGGCTGGACAGGATTTTACTCTTCTACACATGCAGAAATAGCTGGATTCTGCAATAATGTAAACAGTTATATATATTATTACATAGTGTATTTATGACGTATAGATGGTACCGATTAAGTGGTATTATATTTGGAAATATGAATATATGATGATAGTATACCAATTTACATTTAAAACAAACTCCAGTTTAGACAAACACCAACATACATGGAAGTATAATTATTGGAAATCGCACAATTCCAAACAGAACGAGTACAGATCTAGAGGATTCGACATGGTCACAATTCCCTTTTAAACAGCCATTAACTCTCATGCCATTGCAAGTGAGAAGAAAATATTAACAATTATATAGGTGATAAAACCATAGAGACTTTAATGAATATAATAAGAGAGAAACAATTCGTTAGTTTCATATTTAGTTGAGAAATAGAAATGCCGGTAGATATATCGACATCAAATTGTGTGTAATTGATCTAAACCAAGAGTGTCGAAGGTGGAGTCTAGTTGCCTTATATGTTTCCATGAATATTTGCTCTCGTCTTCAGAAATTTCTGTACGTTAAAAAAAAAAAGTAATCATAACCATCATAAATATTTATGTCCCATGTACGGCAGTTGACATAACAACGTAAAACTGTGGTTTGCGTATCAGCAGAACGAGTACTTAGAAGGTACTAGAAATTAAAGAAACAACAGACACGGCTTCCTCCGCCTTATATTTAGACTTATACCTCGAATTTGACATAAGCGGTCATCTCTGTACCAGAACATATGACAAACGAGACAATTTAATTTTGAAATTATCAATTTCCCCCACCTTAGTAGCAATATACCAACTTCACCTGCATATGGGATATACATTTCCCAACTCATTCGGTATTCAAGAGCTTGTAGCTGCTACTCAGACTTCATAAAACGTCACCAGTGTCTGAGCAGAAAGTTGATGAACCAGGGCTATGTCAAAGAACGTCTCGTCCTTTTTCTAAAAAGTTCATTCCAGATTTGTTTTAGTTAACTCGATTTATGACTATTGAACAGCGGTATACTACTATTGCCTTTTTTATTCATCGGAAGATACCAAGACCTTGTTGATAAATATTCCGTATCAACTTCAAAAATAATACACGATGGTCTTGAAATATAGATTCTAGGTACTGACGTTGTTTATCATCTTATTTACGTGTTATAGTGTTCTTTTATTTGTCTTTGTAAATTATTTACTTTACTGTTTAGTCCATTTTCGGTAATATCCTTATGACGTGGCTCTGTATTTATACATCCCGCCATTGTGTTATTGTGCTATCGTCATTTTTGTGTTCTTGTCTTTCATTTTGCGTATGTGTTTTGTCTAAATGCCATTTTGTTTTCTTTGTTGACATATTTGTTTGTTTTATAATGATTAAGATTATAACACAATGTTGACTGCTGTACCCTATTTTTGAAATTTTTACCTATTATGTCTGTTTGTTTTGTTCACACATTGTTGTCAATATAATGGAATTGTATGCGACTGTCATACAAGTGAGAGGTTTAGGTAGCTATAAAACCAGATCTACCATTTTCTACATAAGGAAATGCCTGTACCAAGTCAAGATTATGACAGTTGTTTTCAATTCGTTTGATGTGTTTGAGCTTTTGCCAATTGATAAGGGACTTTCCGTTTTGAATTTTCTTTGGAGTTCGGTATTTTTGTTATTTTACTTTTACTACTGCTAAAAGGTTTTCAAAAGCCAATATCTTTAGGCACACATCATTTATTCTGTATGGTATTTTCATATGATAAGTGTGTCATTGGTGTTAGGTTAGACATGCTTCGTACAGTCGTATATAAGGGTAGATACTTAATTAAAACATTCAATTTGGTATTTTCGAATCCAGTTATCGAGAATATCAATGAATTAATCAAGTCTTGGCACGGTGGTTGACCAAACGCCTCAGCAATAACCGGTCAAAAATGGTCAAAGTTCGATAACTACACCACAAAATACTAGTAGTAAATAGCATGTGCAACATACTTATAATGACTTGATCATGTATGGTCATAATTAGAAATTACCTGTTAATAGTGGAAATCTAGTGACAAAATATTACCTCCCTGTAAACACTGAAAACTAGATCTTCTCAATGTTTGTCCCGTTTTAGCAAGGACTCTATCAGTTATGGATTCACGGAAAACGATCTGGTAAATAGTAAAAATAAAAATAAGTTGAAATAAAACTTCCATTTAATGTTCCCTCCTTAAGAAGCAAACGACGAGAACAGCAGGCTATAGAAGCTTGATGTAAAATTGGTTTAAAATATTGCTATGCGAATAAATTCCTGGAGTACCAAATTCAATTTATTTTTCTACTGGCTGCATACCTCTCTGGAACATGATAATTTTCCGTATATATATATACAGCTAGATCAGAGAAAGTCGGGAAAAAAATCCAAAGGAATCGATTGATATGCAGCAAAGACTGGCACTTTTGAAATTAAGTTACTAAGCAAATTCAAACGGACCTTATCTCGATGTAAACGTTGAATGTGAATAAATCGAGATGACCGCAAATATATGTACAAAAATCGAGACGACCTTTTCCTAAAATTGTATAAAAATTAGTAGAACGATACCTACTTTATAAGAATAGTTATCTTTAATATCTTAACCAGCACAGACAGACTTTTAAATTTTTATATTCACGAAAAGACAATATTTCTCTATTGAATGTACATGTGACAAGAGCAGACCGGTGTGCTCGATAACTAAGGTGTTAAGAAAAAGTATACTTTAGGAAATTGTAACATGCTAAGGACTTTGTGGAACACTCCGAAAATTGGTGACCCGAAAGATCTTTAGATTTTTATGTACATGATTTTTCAATTTTTTTTATCAATATGAAGCAAAGATTGGCATTTTTTAATTTCAGTTTCACAAGTTTCTAATGCAATTATCTCGATGAATACTGAACATAAAACATCGTGTATTTGCATGCATATTTCTAATAATAGAGTTAAACAAATAATTTCTTTAAAATGTACAATTATTGTTTAGAAATAGCTTTTGATCAGTATCGTCACCGGCATTGTTTTATTATTGACTTTCTCGACTCTATCATAAGAAGAGTGTTGTTGTCGTTCACTAGATTTCCACTGTTAACAAAACTTTGTATTGTTATGCGTTTACTTTTCTACATTGGCTAGAGGTATAGGGGAGGTTGAGATCTCATAAACATGTTTAACCCGCCGCATTTTGCGCCTGTCCCAAGTCAGGAGCCTCTGGCCTTTGTTAGTCTTGTATTATTTTTACTTTTAGTTTCTTGTGTATAATTTGGAGTTTAGTATGACGTCCATTATCACTGAACTAGTATATATATTTGTTTAGGGGCCAGCTTAAGGACGCCTCCGGGTGCGGGAATTTCTCGCTGCATTGAAGACCTATTGGTGACCTTCTGTTGTTGTCTGTTCTGTGGTCGGGTTGTTGTCTCTTTGACACATTCCCCATTTCCATTCTCAATTTTATTTGATTTATTCGATATACTAAAGGTTTTCTATACCAGGAAACGATTGCCTTAGATTTATTTTACAAAACATTTCGGAATTTTGGGTTCTCAGTGCTGTTCAACTTATTTATTTGGCCTTTTAAATTTTTTTCATTCGAGCGTTACTGATGAGTCTTTTGTAGACGAAAGCGCCTGCTGATATCTATGATGAGTTGATTTTAATTGTGGTGTTAGGTCATTTTTAGAAAATAATTTTTGAATATGATGGACATGCATTATTAAAATCGTGTTAGTGTGTTTCATGAGAAGTTGTTTCAACAATAAAAAATTAAAACTAGATAATCATGATAATTAAATTATTATATTCTAGTTATCCGGCCAATGTTTCTAAGTAACGCCCAGTTTTAAATTAATTAAAATGACTTTGTTTACGGACCACATCTAAAGTTTCCGCGTTTAAGCAGTTAAGGTAGTCTCACTGTATACCGCCATCTTGGATTGTACAGTAGTAGTACACAATAGCTCTAGTCCTATGCTTTAGTCTGCAAATTTTGAGACAGATTTGCAATTTATTTGTAAGACTGTTTATTTGTATTAAGAAAAATAAGTGATTTATTGCATTATCCAAAATGTTTAAACAAATACCAAGTATTTGTAATTTTTAGACAATTTTTCAACTTAGCCATTTAAGGAGATAACTCTTATAGTAAACATTTTATACTAGAATGGTAGTGAAATTTTCATTTTTACTTGCAGCAAGAAAACAATTTCGGTGACACAATTTTTCTTTTTATTTTCTTAAAGCATATAATCTTCTCATATTTTCTTTCAAAATTCTATCTCATAGATTTCTTTTATTCACAAAATGTGTTTTTCATGAACAATCTATGCAAATTTGGGCAATTTTGCACGACTTGTAGCTTGAAAAATAGCACGGTGACCAATATGTTTAATATATTTTTGGAAAAAGCATAGTAAAATCTTCATTTTGGCAAAGTATAAGAAAATTCTATCTGTTGAAATATATACCGGTGATCCACCTTAAACAGTTTGCAATATACAAGAACTAACCTTTTATAATATTGTTGACTATTACTTCATTAATAACAGCTACCTGAAATTCAGATTTTGATAGAAATAGAATAAATATGAGTGGTAAACATTGATAAAAATTGAGCATATGTAGATGTTGATACATTGACAACCAATTCGACCAAAACATTTAAGTGATGATTTGATAAATGATATTACAGCAATGTAAAGTATTCTAGAAAAGAGGTTAAATTAATTTTTTCATATGACCTTTCTGAGGGAGGCAATTTAATGCACTATCAGAATATATAAATATTTTGCAATACTGGTAGCCTGTTATCTAATAGAAGACTTAAATTCCCTTCTTCGATTTATTTTATTGGAGATGACAACAGCCGGTTTTACATAAGCATATCAAAAGTGTTTACATTTGGTTCTTCCGAAGCGCGTTTCTAAATTTGTCTTCATCAAAAGAGCCCAAAACCATAACTTTGAAAGCGAAAATTGTATAAAAACATCATGAGCTACAATACTAAAAGGGCTTCAAAAATAATATCCTAACAATCTCAGGTCAACTCTTCCTAAGGAGTTGGACCTTAATAGTTTCTTAGTAATTTTCTAAAATTCCAGATAAAGTTCACGAATACGGGACCACAATGGCTGTTTCATACTTAAAATTCATTTACTGCAATTAGTTTTCTTACATGTATTCCATTATTTAAAATAAAGATTTTACAAATCTTCCGGGAGATGAACATGCGCGTACAAAAAAAATCGCAAATGAGTCTTATTTCAACCTAAGCCTGCAAATTGGGTTGATTTTTGTAAAATAAAGATTGTTGGCAAAAGATAACAGCAA
>JAASAO010001812.1:0-22786 GCA_017311375.1 Mytilus coruscus | reverse complement strand
AGTGAAAATATTTCAGAAGATATTCCTATGTCATGAATGCAAATTATTATTTTCTCAAGAAATTCAGAGCTAAATAATTTGTTTCGAATAAAAAAATATGCCAACGCCCTGAAACTGATTTTTTTTTTTTTTTTTTTTTTATGACAAGTATGAACTTTGTAATTAAAAAATATATTTACCCATAGCTCAGTTGATGTTCTGCCAGGTTCTACTTGACTTATATGTCCATGTGCTTCCTTTGTAATTGGATTAATAATTTTTCCACCTTTTATCAAAATGAAAAAAAATTCGCCGACTTTTCCAACTGTCCATGGCATCTTCTTTGTGTCTTCTGCTGTATCACAAAAGTCACGTGTAATTGTACAAAGAAAGTCACGTGAATTGCTCGGAATTGTTCCTTGAATTTCAAAGTAAACATCCGAGATTATCGAACGATTTTCAAAGAATCGTCTGCTGATTTTGTTATGACAGAAGACTAAAGAAGACTCGCGAGCACTCAGCAGACGTTCAGAATATTGTAATGGGTAAGCTGTAATATTTATGTATAATTTGATAATTGGCAACACTACTTTACCTGTATGTTCTTTACAAAAAATATCAGCACAAAATAGACCATTTTCAAGTTTCGACATTCCAGCGCATTTTCAAAACTCAAAACCCACATATATCATGAAATGTCACATTGATACAGGATAAGATGAGCTGTCATATTTATGTAAATTTAATAATTCACAACACTAAACTGCATTTGATTTATTTTTTAAAAATACCAGCGCTAAGTAGACGATCATAGACGATTTCAAGTTTCGACATTCCAGCGAATTTTCCCGTAAAAACTTAAAACCTAAATCATGAAATGTTACATTGATAGATGATAAGGGTAAGCTGTCATATTTATGTATGATTTAATAATTCATATCACTACACTACCTATATTTAAAAAAAAAAAAAAAAAAAAACAGCGCAAAATAGACGATTTCAAGTTTCACTGACCTACATTTGACTCATAAATCTTGATGTTTATTATGAGTATACGAAATAACTACTTCTTTTTTATCAAAGATACCCATTTGGACTCTATATGCTACTGTATTTTAATTTATAGGGAAAAAAATGATTGAGTAAGTATGTAAATTAACTAATCCATAACAGCTTTCCTTTCAAAACAAAAACAAATATAATAATGTGCATTTAATGTCTTTTTCATTGTACCATGTGAGGGGTCATGTGACTTTACTTATTTATATTTAAATGAGTACAGTCACATGATACGCTGAAATAAACAATTAAAAAACACACAACATGCAACCTGATGTTTGAGGTTTTTGTTTTGTTTAGTTTTTATAAGCAAGGTCCTTACTCTCAGCTTCAATTCATACTTGAATTTTGAAACAGAAATAGAAGTAGTAATTACAGAGATCTACAGTGCATGGGTATAACTTTTTTAACCATGATTTTAATCATATATCATAAATAACATACCAAGAAAACAAATCTTTTCATTAATTTTTAAGATTTTTTTTCTAAAGATTTATAGGAAAAACAAACAAACAAACAAATATGCCAATCACAGCGGCCAAAATGGAAGCAGGGCAAATCGCCCCACTGGCAAATCGCCACATACCAAATCGTCCCACTTTTTCACGAACTTGCCCCACTTATGAAAAGGGTTAACTTCCGTTAATTTTTCTCCTGCCAACTCGCCCCAGTCTTAATAAAAAAAGATAAAATCTAGAGGAATATATATTATTATTTTCAGATCTGCCAACTCGCCCCACTTAAATGACAACTAATCTACACAAAATGCAAAAAAGAAAACCCTAAAATATATCAAACTATGTTATGTGTATTCATGTTCATGTTTCTACTGCTTTCGTCTAGTACTTTGTTTTATTTATCAGTGGGGTTGACAGACATCAATTCAACCGCCGTGTGGGAAACTTGGCACATTACTTCCTTTTTCATAAATGAAGCGGGTTGGGTATGACTCAATTCATCAGGATTTTTCTATTTTCTATAAGTGGGGCGAGTTGGCATGACTTAATTCATCAAGATTTTTCTATTTTACACAAGTGGGGCTAGTTGGCATTCACGTCACAGAAATACTGAAATTCACCTTTTCAGCTTTAGTTCAACAAAAACATGAAAAAGAAAAGAACTACAAAAACATGTTTATCTAGGGTTCTCATAGGTATTGATTTTATTTAAAAGTGGTGCAGGAACATAGATATATAACGGGATTGCATCTTTTTTCATAAGTGGGGCGAGTTTGTATTACTAATTAAATTCATCGTTTATCTATTTGAGTGGGGCGTGTAGGCAGACCTTATTTCAAAAGGATGTTAAACCTTTTCATAAGTGGGGCAAGTTATCAAACATATTTTCAATAGGATTTTACCCTTTTTAATGAGTGGGGCGAGTTTGCAAACAAGAAAAAAATAATATAGCCTTACAAGACTTCATTATTATTTGGACTATGGTTGACATGTCTTAAAAACGTTATATTCTTTCATATATTATATATACATAAAGACAATGTTAATTGATGTTTCTGCAGTCCATCAGTTAAGTTTTATCTTTAAAACTTTGAAACTCTATTTTTTGACAAAAACTTTGAAAGTCATGTTTTTTGACAATCTAAATGATATATATATATATATATATATATATATATATATATATATATATATATACAACTCGTCTAAACATCAACCCAACAATGTTAGATCTGTAAATTTGCTTTCGCAAATTTTTTGTTCTTCCCTCGCCGGGATTCGAACCCATGCTACTGAGATATCGTGACACCAAATCGCCTGCACTGTAGCCGTCCCGCTAAACCAAACGACCACCTGGGCTTCATAAAAATGAAGCTTTCGGTGGCCGGGTGTTACCTTTCCACGTCAGTTTTAATCTAGCGTCGTACTACAGTACATGATATATAAGGCATGGAGATGTTATTTTTACAGATCAGCTAAATTATCTATAGTAAAGGATCCTACAAATTAATGTATTATACAGTCACAGAAAATAATTATATTTATAAGTACGTCTGAGCCAGTGACAACTCTACAACAGATTGATCCATCGGATCACCAGTAGTGATGGTGATACATGGCTGTGTACATTATGTATACAACTCGTCTAAACATCAACCCAACAATGTACGTCTGAGCCAGTGACGATGGTGATACATGGCTGTGTATATGTATATACAACTCGTCTAAACATCATGTTAGATCTGTAAATTTGCTTTCGCGCAAATTTACAGATCTAACAGTTGTATTGATGTTTAGACGAGTTGTATACATAATGTACAGCCATGTATCACCATCACTACTGGTGATCCGATGGATCAATCTGTTGTAGAGTTGTCACTGGCTCAGACGTACTTATAAATATAATTATTTTCTGTGACTGTATAATACATTAATTTGTAGGATCCTACTAGATAATTTAGCTGATCTGTAAAATAACATCTCCATGCCTTATATATCATGTAGTACGACGCTGATTAAACGACGTGAAAACACCTGCCACCGAAAGCTTCATTTTATGAAGCCAGGTGGTCGTTTGTTTAGCGGACGGCTATCAGTGCAGGCGATTTGTCACGCAAATGATCTAACATTGTTGGTTGATGTTTAGACGAGTTGTATAATGTACACAGCCATGTATCACCATCACTGCTGGTGATCCGATGGATCAATCTGTTGTAGAGTTGTCACTGGCTCAGACGTACTATATATATATATATATATATATATATATATGTTCATTATTTAGTCATGAAAATTGTCCACAAGAATAAAAAAAAAGCCTGGCTCAACTCAGAGATCTATCTTATCAAACATAATTATTTATGTAATCTGGCAGCAATTGTACATGTGCTTTATTTGACAATTTTTATTTCTAAAATGATGATAATATAGCTTATTCACAAAATTCAAAACAAATTGACAAATCTAGAGTCCATTATGTGGTCAATGAGAAAAAAAGAGGGATAGTTAGCCTCATTTTTGAAAGTTTTGCAGTGGAATTATTTGTGAGCTCTGACTCGGTTTATCATATAAATGTAACATGCTTTTGTGCACATCTATACTTTCATTTTAAGTAAGACTAGATTGATATCATTTTTGGGGATCCTTTTTTCAAAATATGAAATTTTGTAATTGCCCTGTATTTCAGCTATTTGGGTACACACTTGGCCAAACAGCTTTTTTTTTTGTCAGCATCCTCTTTCGATCATTGTTAGTATATTTCTTTTTTATAATCAGGAGTACAATGTACTTCTTCATTTATATATTTTTATTTTCAGACATTATTTATTTGAATGAAGATTCTGAAAGTGGAGAGGAAATCAACAGTAACATTGAAAATGGTCAGTGCTGCATATATAGTTTATTAAAACATTAAAGGCAAAAAAGATATATATGAACAGAGTGTGATCCCAAAAATATGTTGATTTGATTGGCCAGCAATGTCCAGGAACTGACATTGCAGCATTTTCATTGGATATTCATAAGGTCTTTGTTTACATTTCAAGGTCAAAGGGCCCCATGTGAGCTTATATATGCCATCACTTGGCGTCCGTCGTCTGTCGTCGTAAACTATTTCCAAAATCTTCTCCTCTGAAACTACTGAGCCAAATACCTTCAAACTTTAACTAAATGTTCCATAGTGTATCTAGTTTATAAATTTATCCGAAATTTTGATCCATCGACAAACATGGCCGCCATGGCTAAAAATAGAACATAGGGGTCAAATGCAGTTTTTGGCTTATATCTCAGAAACTAAACCTTTTACAGCAATCTGACATGGGGTAAATTTGTTCAATTGGTCAAGATCTATCAGCCCTGAAATTTTCAGACGAATCGAACAACCCTTTGTTGGGTTGCTGGCACTAAATTGTTAGTTTTAAGGAAATTTTGCAGTTTTTTGTTATTATCTTGAATATTATTATAGATAGATATAAACTGTAAACAGCAATAATGTTCAGCAAAGTAAGATCTACAAAAGAGTGAATATGACCAAAATTGTCAATTGACCCCTTAAGGAGTTATTGCCCTTTAAAGACATTCTTCGCAATTTGTTCATCAAGTTTGCTAACATTTAAAAATCTTCTCCTCTGAAAAACAGGTGAGCGATTCAGGCTCTTGAGAGCCTCTTGTTTATAATCAGGAGTTCCTCTTCATTTAAATATGGATATTTTTATTTTCAGACATTTCTTATTTTAATGAAGATTGGGAAAGTGCAGAGGAAATGTATATATTAACGAACAACAGCAACATTGAAAATGGTGAGTGCTGCATAAACTTTATCAAAACATTAAAGGCAAAAAAGATATATATGTATATGAAGAGACTGTGATATGAAAAATGTGTTGATTTGATTGGCCAACAATGACCTCTGGAACTGACATTGCAGCATTTTCATTGGATATTCATAAGGTCTTTGTTGACAGTTCAAGGTCACAATGATAAACATTTCCTCCATTGCAGTTGAGATTTGTGATTTCTTCAATAATAATATATAAAAAATCCTCAATCTTTCAACTTTGTTCTTGTTTGGCTTAATGACTATTTTGAACTGAGCATCTGAATGATGAGTCTTATGTAGACTAAACACACATTTGTCATATTAAATTATAAGCCTAGTACTTTTCATAACTATTTCCCCTTTTATGATTTTATTCAAATATTCTTACAATTTGATTGATCGAATGATCGATATATATCAAAGCATACAAAATGTTTAAGAGCGGCTTTATCATATTAATGTTGAAGATTGATAATGAAAAGGACATATGAAGTCACAATGCAGGTATATTTAAGTAATCGGGCAAACATTTAGCAGAATTTTTATCAAGCACAAAATATAGGTTAATGATAAGAGACCAACTCATGAGAATAGTTACAGTCATTCTTCTTCGTCAATATTATCTCCCCTTTACGCCACCTAATTTTTTTTAAAGAATGTAGTGATGAAGCCTTTAATTTAGCTCTTGAAGATTGATAAAAATCCACATAGCATAATTACAATCTTTATATGCAACTTGTATTTTAAAAGATGAATGTATCTTTCTACTAGCTATTTAAAGAAGACTTTTGGTTGAATACACTAAATGTGATTTTTTTTCTTTTGTAATACTCAGGTTACTTATAGCATTACCGTCAAGAAATCTAGTATATTGTAAGACAACTTCTACAGCCATCTGAGTCAAGCAAAATTTCTTTGAAAAATCAAAATCAATCAGCATCATTATCATGACTATAGAATAAAGTGACTGGACGGATAAATAATCAACTAGTATTTATCTCATCTGCCTACGAACAACTGAATATAATACAAAAGATGACTCCAGGATGATATATATCACTAATGGATCTCTTTGTTTTTATGATAAGGTCTCTTTTGATCCATTTATAATCCTCTCAATTCCTCAAAATTTCTTATTTTAGGCCAATAAATAAAAAAATGGGTAACTTTAACTCATTTAGTATAGAAATGTTATAATAAATGAGTAAATGAAGTAGTCAAGCCGAATGAACTATCCATATAAAAGTTTACTGACTCCAAGGAGGTTTCAATCAGTCCTTACGTAAAACTTAAATTTTCGCCACTTTCCACAGAGGGCCATAAAAAGTTTCCCTTTTTTTGAATAATTTGTTTTAATGCTTTATTATTAAGTATTACTTATGAAAAATCTGCATGACCAAAATGGTCAAAAATTGACCTATTGCCCTTTGAAGTCATATTTAACAATATTTTCCAAAATTTTTGTAATCTTTTTCAAAAGTGTTGACCTATTGCCCTTTGAAGTCATATTTTCTATTATAGCAGAATATAAGAAGTTGGGTGAAAAAGTCAGAAAAAGCTTCCCAAAAGACTGAGTATGGCTTGCTCTATCTAAATCTATTACTCCTGGAAGAGTCCTATTTCAAGTCACTTTTCTCATAAAATGTGTTTTTGAGACTCAATTTACTCAGACTATTCCATTTTTGTCAAGGCTGCAACTTTTGTCGCATAAAACTCAACATAGGGATAGTGATCTGGCGGCAGCGTTAGTTTACTTCTTAAAAGCTTTATATTTTAGTATGCTGGAGATCTGGATGGTTCATACATGTATATAGATGCCTTATGTTACAAAGTTTCCGTCTGTCATATGTCCATTGTCCTTTACCTCAATTTCATGGTTTAGTAACCAGTTGAAAAAAAGTTAAGATTTTTTGTAATGTTAATTTTTAGCTCACCTGGCCCACAGGGCAAAGTGAGCTTTTCTCATTACTTGGCATCCGGCGTCAAAGAGTCGTCCATTTACTTTTACAAAAATCTTCTGCTCTAAAACTACTAGGCCAAATTTAACCAAACTTGGCCACAATCATCATTAGGGTATCTAGTTTTAGAAATGTGTCTGATGACCCTGCCTGCTAACCAGGATGGCTGACATAGCTAAAAATAATACATTGGGGTAAAATGCATTTTTTTGGCTTATATCTCTGAAACTGAAGCATTTAAAGCAAATTTGACAATTGGTTAATATGTTCAACAGGTTAATTTCTATCTGTCCTGAAATTTTCAGACGAATCTGAGACAAGCTGATGTTGGGTTGCTGCTCCTAAATTGGTAATTTAAAGGAAATTTTGCAGTTTTTGGTTATTATCTTGAATATTATTATAGATTAAGATAAACTGTTAACAGCAATAATGTTCAGCAAATCAAAATCTACAAATAAGTCTGCATGACCAAAATGGTCAAAAATTGACCTATTGCCCTTTGAAGTCATATTTAACAATATTTTCCAAAATTTTTGTAATCTTTTTCAAAAGTGTTCTCCTGAAACAACTTAGACAAATTTAACCAAACTTGGCCACCATTAGCTTTAGGGTATCTAGTTTTAAAAATGTGTGCAATGACCCTGCCTGCCAACCAACATGGGAGACATGGCTAAAAATAGAACTTAAGGGGAAAATGCAGTTTTTGACTTATTATAATCTCTGAGACTAAAGCAAAAGTATAACAGTTGCATTATTTCATGCATCAATTGTAAATAAAAATATCAGGTGAGCGACACAGGCTCCTTTGAGCCTCTAGTTTTCTTAAATTACGAATAATAGGATAACTATATTTAGTATGTGCATTAACCTCGACCTCATTTCATGGATAAGTGAACAAGGTTAAGTTTTGGTGATCAATATATCAGATACTATAAGCAATAGGTCTTCTATATTTGGTGTATAGAATAATGGTAAGGTGTACATGTCCAACTGGGACTGGTATCATCTGACCTTGACCCCATTTTCATGGTTCATTGGTTAATGTTAAGTTTTCATTGTTAATAGATATAAGAAGATGTGGTATGAGTGCCTATAAGACAACTCTCCATCTATGTCATAAAGTAAACCATTATTGGTCAAAGTACTGCCTTCAACACAGAGCCTTGGCTCACACAGAATGGGGAGCTATAAAGTGCCCTGAAAATGACTAGTGTAAACCGTTCAAATGGGAAAACCAATGGTCTAATCTATATAAAAATGAGAAATGACTGAGAAACGAGAAACACTTATGATTAAGTTTGTTTCTTACATTACTATAAGCAATAGGTCAACCATAATAAATGCAATAAAAACATATCATAATGAAACATACAATTGTATTGTAATCATATACTATCAAAACATAATGACATAAAGCAGATAGCTACAACAATACACTGTACAACAAAACTTTCTATGTAGAATATTTAAGTACCCATAGTCTGATGATGATGATTATGATAATGACAAAATATACATCTGCTATTTTAGATAGTGAATTAGGATCTGGTGATAGTGATGATCATGATGATGGTGAAGACAATAATGAATGGGATGTAATGAAAGGTGTAGCTGAAGAAGTATTGAAAACAAGTATGTATTACAATGTATGAATTGTTGTTTTTTTTGTCTCAACTTGCCACACAACTTCATAAAGCCGCCAGTGAGACATGACATAGGGATTGCTTTTCCAGCGATGACTCCGACATAAACAATAGTTAAGATTTCTAGTGCGGTGTCAGTGTAGGCAGATTTTTTTTAATTTAATCTCTTCACCGAACACACACCTATATAAAATAATATATCATTGGAAAGAGGAAACCTTGTACTATAACAATGTGCCTGTAGTCAGGACTTGATATGGTCACATTTTTTTCAAATTGAGGTCAAAGATCATATGTAAAAATCTGTGAAAATTTGGGAAGGTTCCAATTTTGACATTTTTTCTATTTCTAAACTCTACCTAAATACAAACGATACTGTTTTGGCTTTAGTAATGTTTGTTATTATACATAAACCTTAATCATTCAGACTTTTTTATCAAAAAAAATCCTAAAACAATGTTTTATAAACAAAACTTCAAAAATCAAGTTTTCAACCTTTAAAATGTTTAGAGCACCTTAACCTTATAAAAAATTTCAATTCCAGGTAAAAATCAAGTGTCATGCAGGACCATACTTTAAAATTATTTTTTAAACTATCATATTGGGTGAGGTAACAAACCAAAACAATAGAACACTACAGTCAAATATAACCTCAAATTGAATTTGCGGATACTTCTAGTTTTTTTAAAGACTACTCGTTGCTTTTGCTTCCATAGTATTATTTGTTGTTGTGTTTTTACTCTGGTTAATATCTATAACAATATAGGTTTTGTACCTATACCCCCCCTTTTTCCTCCGTTGCAATGTACCACAAACATCAAAAGTATTCAAAATAAAAAAAATTCGTAAGGGTTCCGCGGAACCCAGTGTCTCGCCTACTTTTGCTGTCAATCGCAGGCTCAACAAAAATGAGGAAAAATTAATAAAAATATTCCTCTCTATACTATCTTTTGATTGTAAGTAGCTTCTGTCCAAGTTTGGTAAAAATCCAGGATAGTTTATGAATCTAATAAATGTTTTAAAAACTTAAACTGCAGACTGTATGTAATGTTAACTGGAAGAAAAACTAAGTCCATTTATAAGTAAAATACGGAAAAAATGGAACAAAATTTTAACAAAATTTCCTTCTAGATACTAGCTTTTAATCATAAACAAGCTTCTGTCCAAGTTTGGTACAAATCCTGGATAGTTTAAGAAAGTTGTTAAATTTAAAAAATTTTAACCACAGAGTGAATGTAAAATCCAGGATAGTTTATGAATCTAATAAATGTTTTAAAACTTAAACTGCAGACTGTATGTAATGTTAACTGGAAGAAAAACTAAGTCCATTTATAAGTAAAATACGGAAAAATGGAACAAAATTTTAACAAAATTTCCTTCTAGATACTAGCTTTTAATCATAAACAAGCTTCTGTCCAAGTTTGGTACAAATCCTGGATAGTTTAAGAAAGTTGTTAAAATTTAAAAAATTTAACCACAGAGTGAATGTAATGTTAACTGGCAGAAAACTAAGTCCATTTATAAGTAAAATACGGAAAAATGGAATTTTTTTACAAAATTTACTTCTGTATAATATCTTATGATCATAAACAAACTTCTTTCCAAGTTTGGTAGAAATCCAAGATAGTTTAAGAAAGTTATTAAAATTTCAAAAACTTTAACCACAGAGTGAATGTAATGTTAACTGGCAGAAAAACTAAGTCCATTTATAAGTAAAATACGGAAAAAATGGGTTTTTGTTTTTTACAAAATGTACTTCTTGATACTATCTTATGATCATAGACAAGCTTCTTTCCAAGTTTGGTAGAAATCCAGGATAGTTTAAGAAAGTTATTAAAATTTCAAAAACTTTAACCACAGAGTGAATGTAATGTTAACTGCCAAAAAAACTAAGTCCATTTATAAGTAAAATACGGAAAAAATGGATTTTTTTTTTTTACAAAATTTACTTCTGGATACTATCTTATGATCATAGACAAGCTTCTTTCCAAGTTTGGTAGAAATCCAGGATAGTTTAAGAAAGTTATTAAAATTTCAAAAACTTTAACCACAGAGTGAATATTTGTAGACGCCGCCGACGACGACGACGCCGACGCCGACGGAATGTTGGATCGCTATGTCTCGCTTTTTCGACAAAAGTCGAAGGCTCGACAAAAAGAAGATGTGATATGATTGCAAATGAGACTACTCTCCAAATGAGACCAACTGAGACATGAATTAACAATTAAAGGTCCCGTACAGGCTTCAACAATGAGTAAAATTCATACTGCATATTCTTCAATTCCCGAAATGAAAATGTAAAACAAACGAAAAATCTAATGGCCTGATTAATGTACAAAATAAATAAGAAAGAAACAAATATAGTATATAGAAACAAATGACAACTACTGCATTACAGTTTCGTGACTTGAGACAGACACATACAGAATGTGGCGGAGTTTAACTTTTATAAAGGCGTGCCAACCTTCCCCTAACCTGGGACAGTGTGTACCTGAGTGCAACAAGCTATATATGAAATCAAGCATTATCTCCATCATCTTCATTTTCATCAGCCGTCACAAGACATGTTTTAATATTTCTACACATTTTACTCATGGACACCATACCTGTCAACCTATGACAATGAAAATGCAGGTGATGACCTGCATAGAAGAATGAAATCTCAGGTCATAACGCGTACGAACTTTTTCGAGCTGAATTTCAGTATTTAGGGGACATTTTTATTATAATTTATATCAAAGTTTTCAAAACATGTCCACATGGTTAAGTAATTTAAAAATGTACATATTATTATTTCATTGCACCTGGAGGCCATTGATAGATTTGTGTTACATTGCCTTAATTCCTGTTCATATTCATTCCATGACATACAATGTGCCAATTTGTGTTTTCTTTACATACATTTGTGCAGCTTTTAAACAGTAGGACATAACATATGTTGATATTAGAATATAATAAAATAAAGTTAAACAATTAAAGGAGGTATAGATGAAAAAGTAATTTTCAAAATTTTTATTTTTAATTGTTCTAAGGTAGAACAATAGTAAAAGTATAATTCTGATATGTTTGTGCATTCAATTCATTTTAGATTTAATCTTTTTACAAAAAAAAAAACATAAGTTTAAGGAGTATATTGTAAATTGACAAAAAAGGGGAAGTAACTCAAGTTGTTGTTAAAACAACTGAAATACACAAATTATTTACGACCTAAAGCTAAGGTAATTGGTGTTAATTAACAGTGTGTTTGACACCAAAGCTGTCAAGTGAAGCCATACACTGAAATGGGTCAATTGAGCAGAGTTTACACAGCTAGTTGAACCTCTTGTTCAGGAAGAAAATTACGAATTTGCCGGTATTTCATTGCAATCACCTTATATCTAATAAGTCTGAAGGCTAAGGAATCCGGGTGAAAACGGGTTATTTTCCGAATTCCAGGGTTATTTGGTCACCCGGCGGGTGTTCCGGGTGACCCCTCAGAATTGTTAAAATCTCGGGTCACACCCGCAGGATCCGGGTCAGTTGACAGGTATGATGGACACAGGTCTGCACATGAAAGGTTCTGCTCAAAGCAAACACGTAATTTCGAGCACACAGATTTTTCTTTACAAGTGAAGACAAGGTATTGTAGGAAGTCTGGAAACATATGTTCAAAAAGAAATACCAGCTTCAAACTATCCCTATCAATTCATCTAAGATATAACAGAGATCTAATAGGAGATCTAAAACGGGGTTTAGGAAGGTGCAATGACATCCATATGCTTGTCTGCAAAGATGCTGGGGAAACATTATATGGGACATACACACTTTCTTGAATTCGCTCAATTTTATGGTTGGCAATACTTATTAGATAGCGTCGCACTTTACTGAAGCACAAATCCATTGACATTCAATGTTTCAACAAGGTGTTTTGAATCAAACTCATGGTATATTTGTAAAGCCAATCCTAAATGAAAGGGAGAAAAAAAAATTGGCCACATGAACGATTGACTCAACAATTGCCAAGCATTTATTTACGCAATTTCTCTGGTGCCATTTCCTGAGAATAGACTTGGCTGTATGCAGTATCATCAAGTAACCATAACATGAATTGCAATAAATACGAAGGCATTGACTTAATTGAAGAAGGAAGAAACAATTCATTCCAAGTTGGGTATTCTTCTGTGAAAATTTGTAAAGTTCCGATGTCTTTTCTAAGTATACTTGCAGCAAAATGAAATATGTGTCTGTCATTTGTGTCTATTACAGTTGACATTGAGATTTTGAGGACAGTTTTCAATTGACTAGCAGCTGATATGGCATCTCCAATAGTTATTTTGCTACTAAATATTATGTTAGATTTGCTCTGAACTTGTTGAAGTTGTTTGTCAACTGAGTTTCTATAGAAATTAATGAGTTTAGACTGCATTTTACAAGTAGAAAATTTTAAATTAGAATCAGTAATAAGAAAAGATCTATATTTATCAAGTAACGTTGTTATGAGGAATGTTTTTTTTCACCTTTAACTTGTTGTCAATAGCCAAAATAAAATTTGTATAAGCAGTATCGTGATCTGAGGTTTCTGCTTCAGCAGGTTTAGAGTTCTTTTTTTTCGTTTTTATCAAATATTTTGTAATGCAACCAGAATGACAGAGTGCTTGAAGTTTAAAAGATGGACGAGAAACTGTTTCAACTTTAACTTTATCTGACACTGATAAAACATTATTAATATGCTCATCTGATTCAAACTTGCGTAGTTTTTGATCTTTCTAAAATGTTTTGTTGCAACAAAATATACAAGCGCTCCAAAAGAACGACTTAGTGCATTCTAGAACGCGTACAAACACCCGAAACTGAGGGACAACAGTCCGATAATTGTATGTCGTCATCAAATATCAGATTATAAGCTTCCTCGCTCTAAAAAGGGGAACAATTATGTTTACTTGTGTAACTTTTGTAGCATGAACGATGATAAACTGCCTGCACGGTCGGAGTTATTCAAATTCACAGATATATCGCATGAAACACCATGATGTTCACCTCATCCAATCTTTTATTCATTGCAGATACAAAAGTCAACTTCCCTATACTGGTAAATTGACTCAAAATTTCAGTGGTGGTTTTTTGCATATACATATATGCACTGCATAAAATTCAACGACTTTTGTCTTTTCTTTTTAGATTAGGAGCAAGTTTCAACAGACTTGACAAATCGTTCATGTCACAGAATATTTACTGAAACTATCTGTCAATTATTTTGACTTTTACAATAAGACTTTTCTGACATAGTATATTTAATGTTTTATAACAAAAACAAAGAATATAAACATATAGAAACAAAATATTTGTATATAATAATGAAAAAGGTAGTAATTTCATATATCAGTTGAGAGCAAATTATTGACTAATACACAAGATGTGACGGAAGGCAAGTGATTAAGTTCCGTGTTGAAATTGAAGTTTTATACTCCATTCTTAAGGTTTTTTTCATATTTAGGTTCCGAAATTTTTATCAGTAATTAGTTATATGAAATATTATATGCTTAAAATATTATGGGATAATTTGTATTACTACTATGATTCGGAAACTAAAGTTTGTGTCTGAATTTGCAATTAAAATTACCTCAATGTTTAACAGTCCAAACTTAGCAAATTTTATAGATTAGAAGAAAAGAAAATATTGAATAGAATATTTTGACATATGAAAATAGCTTCAGAAAAGACTATTCCAATTAAATGTAAGCAGGTTGTACCTGTAGTAAACTTATTTCAAACGGGATAGCATATCCTCATTTTTACGGAAATGTTGTTAACCGTGCCCGGAAATTTAGAAATGATCCTTGTAAACTTATCGCTCATTTAAATAAACTTATTCTAAAAGGTTACCAATTCAACACTGTAATAAGATCATTGAATATTGTTTTTATTGGTATAAATATTGATTTTGTTATCAGTAAATTAAAAGCAAACTAAATATTACTAGTATGTTATATACATATTGTTTCAGAAAAAGGGAGAAGGTTTGGTACCATTAAAACGTTTAATCCCGCTGCAAATGTTTGCACCTGTCCTAAGTCAGGAATCTGATGTACAGTAGTTGTCGTTTGTTTATGTAATTTATACGTGTTTCTCGTTTTTTATATAGACTAGACCGTTGGTTTTACCGTTTGAATGGTTTTACACTAGTACTTTTGGGGCCCTTTATAGCTTGTTGTTCGGTGTGAGCCAAGGCTCCGTGTTGAAGGCCGTACATTGACCTATAATGGTTTACTTTTATAAATTGTTATTTGGATGGAGAGTTGTCTCATTGGCACTCACACCACATCTTCCTATATCTATATACACATTCATGGATCTACAATCTGTCGATACCTGTATCTTGGCATTGCACAAGGTCATGTTTTTCTCTGACTGTTTATGACGTCTTCACACCAAATCCATTGGATGTTGGATGTGTACGGATTGATAATTTAGTCTTAGATACATGATTTTTTATTAGTTGTTAGTGGCTTTGAACTAGCTGTCAGATAACTGCGAGTACTCTCAGATCTGTTCCTAATGTCTTTTGTTGTTGGGATGTACAAGTACTCTGCCATGTCCACTTGTATTTTGTCCATCTGATGAGTTAAGCCTTTTCAACTGATTTTTATAGTTCGTTCTTATGTTGTACTGTTATATCACTGTCCCAGGTTAGGGGAGGGTTGGGATCCCTAACATGTTTAACCCCGCCACATTATGTATGTATGTGCCTGTCCCAAGTCAGGAGCCTGTAATTCAGTGGTTGTCGTTTGTTTATGTGTTACATATTTGTTTTCGTTCATTTTTGTACATAAATAAGGCCGTTAGTTTTCTCGTTTGAATTGTTTTACATTGTCATTTCGGGGCCTTTTATAGCTCTCTATGCGGTATTGGCTTTGCTCATTGTTGAAAGCCATACGGTGACCTATAGTTGTTAATTTCTGTGTCATTTTGGTCTCTTGTGGACAGTTGTCTCATTGGCCATCATACCACATCTTCTTTTTTATATAAACATACACAATGTTTCATTTTGAAAAAGGGGGGTTGAAACTCTCCAATATACTACTAGTCATTAAAAGGACTTTTAGAAAAACGTGACCATACGAAATTCTGACGACAGGACAAATCATGAAGACATATTTGTCTTTAAGTTAAGACCATTTTTAGCCGTGTGTTATTTGGGGAGATTAAATTCGCAATCTAGATGACTTTTTACACTTCTGTCACCGCACTATTCTGCTTAAGCTAGTTTGATATGAACTATTTTTTATAGGTCTTTGATATTAACTATGAAGTTTAATTACTATATATATATCAGTACATATAAGTTTGATGATTATTTTGAGGCCCTACCCCCTAGAACAAGGTCCAGTGACTTTTAATTAATTAGCTATTTTACTGATGACAGATGTTAGATTAACTAGAGTAAACAGAGTAGCCAATTCTCTTTCTTAATTTTAAGTCTCCTGACATCCAAAGTTGACTTTAGGTTTGCACTACGTCTGTCCATCTATCAGTCTTGATAAACAGTTTTCAGCACTTTTTTTCTACGAGGTTAAAGATATTGATTTTGTATACTGTAAATTCAGAAATTATTGCATGCATTTATTATTGCGATTTTGTCATTTTTGACTTAAATGCGATTTTAATTTTTACGATTTTGAGAAAAATCATGTTTAATTCATATAAAATATTTTAAAATGCCAGTTGAAATTATTGCGTTTACAACTCTGTCACATTTTTCGCAATAATTTCTGAATTTACAGTATTGTTTTGTCATGACAAGTTACAGATCAAGTTCGAACTTTGTTTCTATATGAAACTGTGTGTAGAGTTATGGTCCTTGGACTTGGAAAATCCACTGAAATAATCAGTTTTCCACATTTTTTTTGGGTCGAGCATGAAGATGTTGATTTTATAATTGGTACATTGTTTAATCATGACATGTTACAGATCATGTTCAGACTTTGTTCCAGTCTGGTGATTTTGTGCAGAGTTGTGGTCCTTGGACTTAGAAAATTCACTTAAAGTATAATCAGTTTTCCAAATTTTTGTTGCCATGCTTGAAGATATCGACTTAATATTTGTTATAAAGTTTACACCATGACAAGTTGTAGATCAAGTTTGTTAGAATTTGTTCAAATACAATTCATTTTTAAGCAGTAGGGGACTGCAATGTTTGTACTCTCAAAATGCTTGTTCATTTTACTTTTATTGTGTTTTGGTATGTTTAGCAATAGTTGTAATAGGGAATTTATTCAAAAGTTTTTCAACACTTTTAGAAAAGAGGGGCAGACCTGTGGGAAGCAAGTCAAGTATCCAAACACTTATTGCAGATGAAGAAGAGGGAGAGGAAGATGAGTGCACAGTGAAGACTAAGAGTAAGCATACCAGTCATATAATCCACTAATGAGCAATCTTATTTGTCTTGCCTTTTAATTTCACGGTTTAAGTATCTATATAAATTCCCCCACATTTTAACATTTTATTTACAACAAACACACATTGAATTCTCATATTTACAGATCTAGGAAATATTGTTTTGTCTAATTACTTATATGTATATTCCTATGATAGTATTTTTGTTGGATAGGGCATCTATTGTAAATATATCCTTATAAAATCTAACAAATGAAAGCAATAGTCAAGTTGTGCTAAAAGAATGTGCAGGCAAGAGACCTGGTATGAAAAAGTTTCAAGGGAGAAAATTGAACTAAATTAGTTTTTTATGGGACTGGTATTCTTTTGTGAGTATAATTACAGTTCTAGTACTTTGGATAAATCAATATTTATCTTTAAAATGAAACATCTAAGACATCAGTAATTTCTATTTATTGGTGTTCTTAATTTTTTAACCTGTGGGATGATCACACAGGTTTAAAATTAAGAACACTA
Organism: Mytilus coruscus; assembly: GCA_017311375.1. Lineage (NCBI taxonomy): Eukaryota > Metazoa > Mollusca > Bivalvia > Mytilida > Mytilidae > Mytilus > Mytilus coruscus. The sequence goes on along the minus strand of JAASAO010001812.1, from coordinate 4,983 downwards.
ATTTAAAAAATACTAATCCTTATTTAAACTATTAATTATTATTTTGAAGAAAAACAGAGGTTAGTTGTATGTGGACTTATGTCCTTAGGATGCTGTGCAATGTTCTGTTTGTCACTGGTCTCTGAGAACTGTCTTGTGATGGTATTTGAAAACATGGCTGCCTACAGCAAAACAGAAAGAAACCAGTGGGTGTTGAACTGGCTATGGTCTCACAACAAGTAAGATATTTAGTAAACAAAACTACCCCACCTCTATTTATTTATTTATTTATTTACTTTAATTTGATTCAAATTAATGGTATGATACCTAGAAATAATGAATAGATATTAATTTTATTATATTGTCACACATTGTATACACAATGTTTATTACCACAATACACAGATCAAGTTCAAATTTTGATTGAGTCAATTTTCCGTTCTTCTGAGTTATGCTCCTAATATGAATCAAATTGAAAAATTTCCAAATATTTCATTTTGCCACTACCAAACGTTTTGAAACTGATATTCAATGCTTGTTACATCAAAGCACAATTCAAGGTGAGATTTGGGTGGCATAACTTTTAACGTTTTTTGAAATGCACCTTTGTTTTTTGAAAAAAATTCGAATTCGGTCTTTTTCATTATCTTAATTTAGGGTGCCTCAACCAAATGCTTTAATCTTATATATAATACAATGCTTGTGACCACAAAACATTGATCAATTTAGAATTTTATCCCTGTGAAGTTCTCTGTCTATCAGTCTTTGCTATTTACTTTTAATGCTGCACCTACTTTAGTAGAAGGGCAATATGAATCTATAGTTTCTGGTCTGTACATCAGTCTGTCATTATTTTATTCATCCATATGTCCCAGATCAGGTTAAAGTTGATGGTAAACTAAAAAAGGTAGTTTATGATGTAGAAGTCAATCAACAAGAATCTTTAGTACACATGTTCATTATGATATGATCTTTTTAAATGCTATATGCTTAATTAAGTTTAATCCAAATTTTATGCTTCACTGACCTTAGCAATGTTATAGTGTAAGAACAGAACATTGTGACATCAGGTTTAAGTTTTTAATTGACCCCCCAAAAAATGTGTTAGCATAGTGCTATAATTTGGTCACTGTCTGCGTCTGACGACACATTTACATTCTGGTCAATAACTTTAGTGATGGTTGATGGATCTCTTTAAAATTTTCCCTTAGATTTCAATACCACAAAAGGAAGGTTGCGAATGATTTTGGGGGTTATGTTACCAACAAAATATTCAAATCGAGGCTGCTTGTATAGTTACTGGATTACCAAGTTATGCTAGCCAAACGCTATTTACAGTGAGAAGTGATGGGGAAAATTAAACGTAAGGGCGGGAGGTAAAAAAGTGGCCATGTTTTATCAAATTATAAACAATCAGGTTACAAATTTCTACATGACTTGCTTCAAGAATTTGTATCTGATATTAGTAATTATAATTTAAGAAACAGATACCATAACACTATTCCAGTGAATCGTTTGTTGGTTTATCAACATGCAGTCTTATTTCCCAGCATCCAAAACATTGTGGAACACATTAGATATTATTATTAGACAGATTCCTACATTGTCCTTATTAAAAGCAAATTGGATATGTTATACTATAAGAATAAAAAAACCTCTGAGACATTTTCACTCTCGAGACCGCTTACTATCTGTATTACATACAAGGCTACGAAACTATTGAAGCACTATCAATCTGATATGTATAATGCCAACTTAGTACAAGATGCCAATTTTTTATTAGGCTTTATCAATGAAGATGCTAAACATTACTTATTATATTGTCACAATTTTTCACATCAAGGCTTTTAATGATAAATGAAATAAATGTTTAATACAATTGAGTTTTTGCTCTCTGGTGATGAGTCTTTGAGTTCTGACGAAAATTATAGTGTTTTTTCTATCTGTACAAAAGTATATAAAAAAAGCATCAAGCGTTTTTCTCAACGTTGACAACTTACTTAAACATGATCAACTTATATGCTCTTAGGAATGTGATAAACGAATGATCTTTATGATTGACTAGTGTTATCGGAGAAACAAAATTGATACTTACAACTATGTGTAGACTTTTTCCGTTTTTCATATTAATCCATAGCAAGAATAGCTACTTAATATATATTACATCATAAACTATAAGTGTGTAATTTACATTTAAACCAATTAACGCACTCGACAACTTGTCATGTACACTAACATATTTTTACACAGCTCGGTGTGTTTGTATTTATCTATTCTGAAAATAGACGCACTCGATTATAGTATTATTCATTGATTAACTTAATTCTTCAAATTTATATATTTTTATTTCTTCATGCTAAAATGATAATTAGTTAAAGTCAGATATATCATAATGTTCGTTCATAGTCATATGTATATTAATGTATATAGGAGAAGACATTCTAAGTTGAAAAACTTGTGTCTAATCCATTTGTCCTTTCTGAACAATAAAATATGTTTAAACTAAACTAGCTGTATATTATTTATAAATGTTTTCTCTCTATAATTGACTGAATAGGAAGCATCAATTGGCAGTACATAAATTTAAAGCTTCTTCTTTTTGTCAAATTTTAAGCTATGCTTGATAGTGCAGTGAATTGTCAAATATGAACCAACCATTTTTTTTTAATTTTATTTGTGTTTTATAGGTGGAATGAAGGAGATGGCAGTTTCACTTTTTTTACATCATAAGTGAATGGAATGTCTGCCTTACCGCGTGGTTAAGTGTAATTGGTGTCCCATTATCTACTTACTATGCCATAAGAACTAGATTCTTTAGTAAGTGTTTAAGTAAAATATTTTATTGGCGCTGTTTTTTAGTCAAAGGAAACACATATTGGCTGATGATAACTAACACACAGTGACTCCAGTAAAAAGAATATTGCTTCCAAGCTTAGAATTATTGTTGTCCTATTAAAACTCACATCATGTACCCAGGAAAGACTATTTTAAAAAGGTGATGAACATGCATGCATGCAGTGCAAAGGGTCTGGAAAGGTCATATTAGTCAGTCATATTCTCAACTGCAAGGTTAGTTTGTTAGTTGAGTGCCTTCCCTGGACCCACTGTATGTTTTATGGAACAGCCCTAAGCAAACTATTTAGATGTATAACATAATGTTTTGTATTCCATTTTGGAGTAGATTTGTTTAAAGTTCTTTCTGATTTCAGATTGCGAAAAAACTATTCCTTCCCAGGGCAATAAAGAAGGTAGAACAGGTGTGGCCACTCAATATGCCATGGTTTGGTTGAGGGATTTTATAACAAAGTATGCACAAATGCAGCCAGACAAGTGTGAGTTACATCTGCCACCATGCCTCACCAAACAAGGGATATATGAAAATATGAAGGAAGAATTGACTCAAATGCAGTCGCCTTTGATATCAGAAAAACATTTTTATAAGCTGTGGAAGAAAGATTTGCCACATGTAAAGATACCTAAGGTAACGCATGTTTAATAATAATTCAGGTTATTATATTCTGACATCTTCAGCTATAAAATATTCATCAACAACATGGAGCATCTTAGCATTATGTCTTTTTTTGTCATTGGTAAAAATTTTAATGAAAGTGAAATTATGAAGGAACATCTCACTACAAGCAATCAGTTTAATTTGTTTCAAATATCTTTAATATGTTTAACTTAAATTTGACCAAAGCCGTCTGGAGATTTCATATGAGAGTTCAGTTATTTCCACTTATGTATTTAACATAAGTGAAATGTATTGCATAAATCATCCTGGAAAGAGACCTAGAGGGTCTACTGATTAGAGGTCCTTGGTCTATCAAACACGAATAAAGTCAAGGTCAAAAGTCATGGTCATATTTATGCCCCACATAAAAGTTTGTGTTCATATTGTTAAGGTGGATCCTTAACTCACACTGAAAAGTAGGCTATAAATGGACCAAATATGACTAGTGATGAACAGTAAACCAATGGCCTGAGATATCAATGAAAATCAATAAAGGAAAAACAAATAAAACACACACAGTGGTTTTCCTACCCTTTTTCAAATTGGGCCTGGACCCTAGGCAATTGGGAAAACATGTGTCGTATAATGTATGCATTGGTAAAAAATAAATCAATGAGTTCAACATTTTTAGAGGATGTAGATACAAGAAGATGTGGTATGAGTGCCAATGAGACAACTCTCCATCCAAGTCACAATTTGTACATGTTATTTAGTATTTTAAAATTACAATTTTCTTTCATGTTCGAATTTGAACATATAAAATCTTTTTCTTGTTTTCTTGTCAATTGGATTTCTCTCACAGACATGTATATGGCTTGGTATAATGTTTTCGGTGCTTAGGTCTGAGCTAGAGTCGACAACTGTCACTGATAAGGGTGGCACTCAGAGTGGGATTGACAGTCAGTTTTACTTTGTACAGGAGCAGAGTTTATTTCAAGAGAATTTTACTCAGGTGTAGAAACAATTAGTTTAGTGTTAGCATTTGGGGTTGAGTTGACTGCTTTTGTGCCTTTATCCGCCACAACCACAGCATCATTCTGTTCTGTTCGACATACGTAAAAGTAGAAACATTTATCGTTCAAAATATATCAGTCCGACTCCCTGTAGTATCCTCAGTACTAAGTTTGTTTTTTTTAAAGGTAAACAAGTTTTTTAACATTGGGGCATCTTCGCCTTTTTTTTTTTAATTTATGAACATAAAATTTGAATAATGAGAGGACATGTTGTATATTTGGGCATGCTCAAATCACAGCAAAAAAAATAAACCAAATCAGCAAATCTTTGCTCAGTAATACATTGCCTCTATAAAAAAAGTATGTGTGCGAAAATTAAAAAAAACTTAGATTTTTTCATGTTGACATTTATTTACAATTAATTATAATAACACAGCATTATCACTTCCAAATTCTTACTGTTAACCACCCGACGTCATGATTTTGAAATTAAGGACAGCAACACCAGCAATATTTACTCAAATTTTGATTATATTTGAA